>CAJQUW010015990.1:0-78355 GCA_907163375.1 Prostheceraeus crozeri | reverse complement strand
CTAAATTTCACCGGTCTGTCTCAAATGATAAAACCAGACCGGCGAAATATATATTGATACAATTTGATAATTAATTGCATTTGTGCGTAGAAAGACTGAAAATAACATTATTTCATTAATTACAAAAAGTGTCATAAAATTAATTCATTTCATAAAATAAAGTGCTTCAATTTTCATTGTTTCAAAACCTTACTTCGCACCGCAGCACCCTCGGTCGTGATCTTTCATTCAGCGGTAACTTCATACAAAAATCTATACTGCGTGAATAGGTCAGAGTCTGCGAACAACTGGATATGCTAACAATTCACTTATCATATGCTTTTAAAATTATCCATAATTTATTTCAACTTGTCTGTTCACCTGTTATCCAACTTATTTTAAATTATAATCAAATACTTATTTGATTATATATCAAATACTTACCGAATTTAAAATTCATAATACCGATTGAAAGAGAATGAAAACTCAATAATGCAGTCATGCCTCAACTATTCGCAAAGGATTCATTCCAGGAATATCTTTCGGTGAGCCAATTTACGTACAAAGGGGCAAAAAGTTGATGGATGACGGGGACCATACGTATCTCCGGCGCAAAGATTTTGGACGCTAGAGTCATTTAGAGATCTGGAGATCGTTGCACACAGACAATGAATTAACATAGAAAACAGTGAAGTTGCATGGTTTTATCAATTTGTGAATTTTGCATCGGATGATGCCAATTTGCTGAACATTGCTCATAAAACTATTTGGCAACCATCAATACGCTTATTCAAACCACTTGTCTGCCCTTCTGCATCACGTGCAACATTTTGAGAACTCGCTGCCCTTAGCCTCACCCTCGTGATTGACAGCGCCTTGAAACTTTTCGCGGCTGCCCGGTGAATGTGAGATTGTTCCTCGACGATAGATGAGTCAGCGTTGACAAACATAATTATATTATTATTATGTATGTTCTGTCTGGTATCAATCCTGTTTTTTGGTATTAATAGTGTTTTCCACATGTATGTAAAATCTTTTCTTTTTAATAAATCTTAAGTGTTATGATCATGCTTTGGTGAATATTTTGCATGATATAGGAGATATGACTGGAATGTCAAGCTTGGCATGCTTTGAAACCATGCTTATGATCTCAAGCTTTGAACCTCCTTGGAATCGTGAAAATAATTCATTAGGTACAAAGGAAATTAGGGAACGACTATCTGATCAAATATCCTCCAGCAATCACCATGTTGCTTCTGTTCAGAATCTGATCCCGAATTTCTTCATTTGAACTGCTATTATAAGTCCCTAAACATACCACATTAAACAAATTCTTTGCAAGATGCACTAAAATTCCGTGTCTGATTCCAATATGACCTCTAATTGCAAATTCTTTATTTTGGTTACTGATGTCCAAGATTTGGCGAAGAATTTCAAGTATACTGAAATACTAATAATGTCTGTCATGTCCTGCATTATTATTCATGAAATAGGCTAAATAACTAGTTTACTTTTTGTTTTTACGCTTCTTGTTTATCAAGGATAATTTTCGCTCATGACAGTTCTCCTGAAGAACGCGGTTTCTTGCTTGATTGTGCAATTTCGTACTAGAGTCCTTTTAACCTCTTTGTTTGCCAATGAAGGCATGCAAAAATATTCAGATGACATTACAATATAGAACTGAAAGCAGCATAACTGCAAACGTTACACTCAATGATAAAAACTTTATTTAGAGGTCTGAACAATTGTTCTCATTCTTTTCAGAGAAAGATCTGAGAAAATTTATTTAGATCTAGAAGAAGACTTTAGATCTAGAGCATTAATCAATCTCAAATCAAACCGTGCATTTGAGGCAGCAATCAGTCTGCGTTTTCTGACTTAGGCGCCATTCCCTGCCTAAAAAATCTTCTTGAAACTTTTGTCAAACATTTAAGAAAAAGATATCTCTCAGGGCAAAGCGTTTTCGTGCAAGTCTCGTCACGTAATAAACTGAAAAGGTAGCTTTCAAATTGCCAATGACTTTGATAATCTTTTTGTTTTAAATTTTCAGTATATAGACTCTGAGTTGAGGAGTCGGTGAGGTGAAGTGTTGAGGAATCGGTCGAATAGAAGCATAGAAATGAATACCAAAAGAATCTCTAGAGCGTAAGTGTAGCATCATGCAATGCACATTGGCACGAAAATAACACGCATATTCACTCAGGCACGCATGTCAAAGATTGTATCATTGGGTAAGAATCTGTAGCACACTCATAATTGCAAGTTAGCGAGCTTTGCAACGCATCGAGGTGCCAGAAAGATGATTCGGCAAAATGTTTTCAGACCCATAAAGACTTGAACTGTGACACCTCATAAAATGTCCCCTAAAATTTGAAGTTCCCGTAATTTTTGAAAATATAATTCTCGTAACCTAAAGAAATTTTCTATTATCTTTAAATTATGATGCGACTTAACCCATCAAAAGCCTTGGCATGTACTATACAACGGGTGTTTAGCCTACACTGTATATAACGTGAAAAATTCCAATTTTTGAAATATTCGAAGTGGTTTCCATTGACTTTTACACGTTACTTGTATTGTGCCACAACACTGCAACACATCTTCGTGCAATCCTCAGGCGAGATTCGCTCACGTTGTCTTTGAATCACCAGCCTCATCTCTTCGATTGATCGTGGACATTGTGCATAGACTGCATTTTTATTAAGTCGAAACGTGTAGACGACATTGGAGTCCCTGATAGAGCTCAAAGACATCATACCTTGTTGCCAATGAATTAATTGAGTTAATTTATGTCTTTAATTATCTATGATGCATGATAGGCTACTTTGAGCGAATATCATCCACCTCTCGAAAAGACCTGTTGATGAAATGAACCAATATAGTGTTGATGAAGTGAACTACCACCGAATTATATTGGCAAATATTATTGGCAAAAAAGGCGTAACGTTTAGGTGATGGAATGATAGAATACAAGTCGATAAAAAGACCTGTCGATGAATCGATATCATCGAATTCGATCAAAAATGACTCGCAGCCATTCCATCTGTGAAAATGTTCATGTTTTGTGATATTTCAAGCCATGATTATTGATATAATACGAAATAAGCAAATAAATCTAATGGGTTAAATCAATTATAATCGACACCCAGCTTTTCTGGTATTACAGTTAATTGTTATTTCTGGATAATGTTATATTTCAGAAATCTCTCATCGACGTTGCAGCGTTGAAAGCAAGATTGTTTTTGAATCACATCTATAAGAAAGGCACGGAATACATGTACATCAAAGGACTATTTTAGACTTTCATGCTTGCCTGCGTCACTTATAGAAAAGCAAATGTCGTAAAACCAGACAAATTGCTACTGTTCAGCGAATGAAGCCGTCTCATAAACTGCGAAACCCTTTCTGAATTGATCTGATAAGAAATCGACAGCACCCATCTCATGGATTTCAAATGCTGCTTTGGCAGCAATGATTTGCTTTATCTCGCTCATCGCTGTGCGTGCTAGAGGCCTATATTTAACAGTTAATACTTGTAGATCTCTAATTTTACAATTTTTTGAATTCTTGATAAGATTGGCTCGTGCATGGAATACAATTCAGAGATACGTACTGAAATGTTGAAGCCACAGAATTAGACAGGTCGTATCTTCTTCTGTTTGACTAGAAAGGAAACATTGGAACCTGCAACGTTAATGAGATGGCACAATCTGCTGACATAATACCATAGAGATCGAACAATGAGCAGCCAGTTAACATTAAACACATTACATTGTCTGAAGTTTCAGTGACAGTTATCAACCGAATCACACAGCAAAGAGACACAGTCGATGTCAAGTTCTACAGAGATGTTTGTGAACGTTTTTTCGTGCGCCTGCTAACTTTTCTAATAATGATCGGAGGACGCAACATCATCGAGAAAACTTTTGCGCAATGATCTGAATTCTTCGAAGCTGAATGAATCGTGGCGATCGGAGCATTTTAAAGGAATTCATGGCAATCTGCAAGCGACGCACGACTATTTTTCCTATCTCTCCAAGGCATTAAAAATTCTTTTTGTCCACTTAATAAGTTCCTTCATGTGCCATTATTTTGAATCAGTTTGCACTTCTAGCAAAGTGATAGGCTTAAACAGTCTAATTCTGTGGTTGAAGCAACCTGTTGTAATGGAGTTTTTGGGTTGATGTCTGCGTCTACAGAAACCATCTATCATTTAAGATAACAGAGAAGAAAGAAAGCCTACACTGCAAACCGTAGACCGACAATAATATCCTACAAAATTACTGACAAAATCAACGACGATTGTCACCTCCAATATCCTGCGATATCCGACGAATTTGTAGGTTCTCCACCGACATCGAAACAGATGCTTTGTATGCAAATTAACTAAACAAAAACTGTTGAATATTGATTGATTTTTTCGATTAGTGATTGCTTGACGTTTGGGCAATCTACATTATTGTGTGGCAAAACCATGATTTATTTTGACATAATTTAATTAATTACCTACATCTTTGATAAAATTTAATCTATGATTCATTGCTATTCATTATGTCGCTTTTTGTCAGTGGGAATCATCCTACAAGAACTAACAATGACTGACAAAATAGATTTTGTAGGATAAATGTCTGTCAATTGTCAGTCAACGGTTTACACTGTATATGAGGATATAAAGGCTTCAAAAGATTAAGAAGGACATCACAATACCACAAATTACTGTATCTTTCATGGGTTTATATATGTGTACCAAAATAGAATCATTACTGTTAAAATTGGTAATAAGTGGTGTTTACACAAATATTGAAATTTTGAAGTCTGCATTCGATTATGTGTCTATAGTTCAAATGATGATCATGCTATGTACATAGATTCATTTATAAATGCTGTTCTGTTGATAATCTGTGCGTTGAAAGTTCTAATGCAAAAATGTTGTTCGCATAAGTGGTTGGCAGAATTGTTTTACTGAAATAATTACTTTTCAAAATAGGTCACAAATCTGACCTTCCAGTGAACGAATTCCGACTATTTTTGAAAAAAGTTTGAGTAAAAGTCTAGTAAATTTATGTGGAACGGTTTGGTATTGGAAGGACCAAAGCAAAATTCGAAGGAACCCCCACCCCAATTTTGACACTTTGAGTGAGTGCATTCGACATGATATCTGCAGCCAAGGTTACGCAGTGGAAGATTGTAAAAACACTCTACCGCGACAATATCTACTTCCTGCTAGAATAACACCATCTGATTCAACATAAATCAGAGACATTGAAAACATAAAAAAGGAATCTAAAATTTGATATTTTCAAAACTTCTTCATTTCAAGGGTTGGGGATATGGAGACAGGGTGAAGACTCTCAGCCAGTTCATTAAAAGTTGAAACCCTTTCGTATACGTTGAAGATTTCAATCCTGCCACATTTTTGCTCTAAACTTCTTATGACTATTTGACTCCATAAAAAGCCCAACCTGTCTCCTGATTTTAAGCAACTTATTCTCAGAGTTATTACCAAAGTTCGTCAGATTCGTCATGCTATCTGTTCAAGGTTGTCAAGTTATATTTGACAACCTTCAACTCGCTTATCTTCAGGATGAGTACAGAAATTCAGAAACAGGATTCAATAAACCATGAATGATCATTGGTGACAATTATCATAACGCGAATATCTGAAAATAAGGCTCAAAACATGGAAAATCATGAAAAAATGAATGATTGAATATCAACTAAATAAAATAACAAATGACAATTCTGTAGACATGCAGCTCAAAATACTGTGCTAAGTCATTGGATTTGCGTGTATTCGAAACTGAAATTATGTGAGCATACTGTTCATGATAAATATAAGCAGACATGGCCAAACCAACTACTACGTGGGTCCTTTTTTGGGCCGCCAACATGTATCAAGTATGCCTATTACTCACACGGACCACTACTGTCATGTTTAAAAACATGTCATGTCATTATTTTAAATAAGACATTGCGTTTATTAGTTAATCTATATTCTTTGATAATGCAACTACTCAAAAGATGTTGAAGAATAGCGTATCTTGTTTAGTAAACTGAATGATGCAATAATCATGTCACACACTGTGTGGACCTATATTAGGTACAGAGTATTGTTACATAATTGCACAATTAGTGACTACAAAATCCAACTTAACACCGAATGACGATTTTAAAAGAAGGGATTATGTTGTTAAAGCCAATATTTGCTAGTTTGCATTAACTAATTTTACTTGAAGGTCATGATCTGCAAATTTCTTTTTAAAAATTGATCTAAAAATTTACTTTTTTAGCCCTACCGCGTCGCTGAAATGTTATGAAGTATTCTTGATTTGTTCCGTGTTGACAATATCATCCTTTTTAAAGTGACTTCTCATGCAATTCAGGTAATCAATTTAGCCTCAGAATTGCCAGTAGTAAGCAAGTGACAAACACTCGACCGGCGCCCCCCCTCTGGAACGGCAGAGTGTCGTGGTCGGCCGCCGTGGTGCTTCGGGTCTGAGTCCCCCCCCTCTGGAACGACAGAGTCTGTCGTGGTGTGCCGGCCAGGTTGGTTCACAACATGTTCGCTGACTCCCCCCCCCTCTGCAACGACAGAGTGTGAGACTCGGATGTGTTGGTCTCGTATGGGTTGACGTGACCGACCGCCTAGGTTGACGTGGCCGACCGCCTAGGTTGACGTGGGCGACCGTCTAGGTTGACGTGGGCGACCGTCTAGGTTGTCGTGGATGGTGAAATGGCTGCCAGATTCGGATTCAGCGTAAAATTCTGCATCGGTAGGGTGAGTTTCAAGGCAATTGGCGAGAAAAAATTTTTCTTCAAAATTTTAACAGAGTTAGAATTTGGGACGTTTTGGTGTGTAGCGCCCAAACGAAGCATCGGATGAGAAAACGGAGGCCAGATTCGGAATCTACGTGAAATTTTGGGTTAGGAAGGATGTTTCCAGCGAAATCGGAGAGAAAAAATTTTCGGCTGACGTCCCCCCCCCTCTGGACAGCTTGCTTCGATTTTGGCTTCCAGTGGACGGATTTTGTCGTGCGATAGCTCGTTTGAAAGCTAAGAGTGAGACAAATTCAGTGAAAGAATCGGCTTGTTCCTATCTGTCTTCGTTTAGATGTGAGACGCCATTTAAGATTTTGGGACATTGGTGAAAAACGACAGAGTTAGAATTTGGGACGTTTTGGGCTCTAGCTTCAAAACGAAGCATCGGATTGGAAAACGGATTTCAGATTTGGAATCAGCGTGAAATTCTTTATCTGTATAGTGAGTTTCAAGGTAATCGGCGAGAAAAAATTTTCAACATTTTTCGAAAAAACGACAGAGTTAGAATTTGGGACGTTTTGGTGTGTAGCGCCCAAACGAAGCATCGGATGAGAAAACGGAGGCCAGATTCGGAATCTACGTGAAATTTTGGGTTAGGAAGGATGTTTCCAGCGAAATCGGAGAGAAAAAATTTTCACTGACGCCCCCCCCCTCTGGACAGCTTGCTTCGATTTTGGCTTCCAGTGGACGGATTTTGTCGTGCGATAGCTCGTTTGAAAGCTAAGAGTGAGACAAATTCAGTGAAACAATCGGCTTGTTCCTATCTGTCTTCGTTCAAAAGTTAGAGCGGTTACAAGATTTTAGGTCGGAGCTCGCTCACCTGAAAAAATCCTAAGTGTCAGAGTGGCTTTGTATGGGTAAAAATTTGAAAATTTTCCAAAGTGTGGAATTTCGACCTGGGACCGTCACCAAAACATTTTTCATCAAATTTTGAAATTTCACTGACGTCCCCCCCCTCTGGACAGCTTGCTTCGATTTTGGCTTCCAGTGGACGGATTTTGTCGTGCGATAGCTCGTTTGAAAGCTAAGAGTGAGACAAATTCAGTGAAACAATCGGCTTGTTCCTATCTGTCTTCGTTCAAAAGTTAGAGCGGTTACAAGATTTTAGGTCGGAGCTCGCTCACCTGAAAAAATCCTAAGTGTCAGAGTGGCTTTGTATGGGTAAAAATTTGAAAATTTTCCAAAGTGTGGAATTTCGACCTGGGACCGTCACCAAAACATTTTTCATCAAATTTTGAAATTTCACTGACGTCCCCCCCCCTCTTATCGATTGCATATTCACAGGTATATAAGAACGGGATCGGGAGAGGAATTTCACTAAGTTGAGAAACTGACTACAGGTAAGTCGTTTCTCTTGAGGTCCGATATCGGACTTCTGACTTTACATTGCTGATATCAGCTAAGGTGTCAGACTTATAGGTTAGTCAGTATAGCATGACTGACCATTTGATGATAGTAGGCCGAAATCTTCAAACGGCTATAACTTTGCTTCTACAAGTCCTTTAGACTTGATTCAAAAAACATTCGACAGCGTTTGCTATGCTGAAGGTGACAGACTACTTATAAACGTTTTATGAGTAGTACTAAAATACTGAAAAATTTAAATTCATATTTAATGATAATAATTAAAGTTTTTGAATAAAAAGCAGTCGTTTATGAGTCTCTGTGACTTGGGTCGTTTCCTCTTGTAAATAACTCCACCGGTTTTCATGTCAAAACTGGGGCCCGGATACCAACACAGTGATATGACGCACGCTCTGTCCGATCGAGGTTGGATTTGTGGGTCGAGGCCTTGGAGCTGGGATAAGATCCCCTCTGAGTAATGCCTGTAACGGATTCAAGAGCTTAACACCCAAACGGTTGCTGACTTGCTATCAAATGTTTGGTGACTTAGTCTTTCAATGCATATCAGCAAGTAGTATCCTATAAACACTTGCTATCAAATTTTACTCTATCTTTACAGAATTATCATGACGAAAGCGAGTAACGCCAAGATGCTAGTGGGCAAGTGCAGTTGTGGCAAGATTGCTAGAGGTAGCGAACTCAAGAAACATTTAAAAGAAAAAGAGGGGACGATGGGCCATGAGAGGAAAGTGATGTTGAGGTTGTGTGTGTCTTGTCGGAAATGTGTGATGGGGGATGAGAAGGAATTTATGAAGGTGCATTTGCAGTGTGAGAGTGGGAACATCGGAGAGAAGGGGTTCAAGGCATGGTTTGAGGGAGAGTTGTTGGAGAGGGAAGAGGTGACAAAGGCGGTGGCAACGATACAGGACGTGATTGGGGAGAAAGTGGTGAGGAATGCGAGTGAGGGGAGTTCGAGTGATGGGAGTTCGAATGAGGAAGTTGAGTTGAGAGCGAATATGAAGAAGAAGGATGATGTTGATTTGGATGCGGTGATGGAAGATTTGTTTGGGGACATAGCGGATTTGAAGGAAGAGTGGGAGGGGGAGGAAGTGGCTAAGCCGATGGCAGCGTCATCGCCACGGCAGCAAGAGGCGTATGACACGGAGGTATTTGTGAGAATGAAGGATCGTGTGATGGCTTTGGAAAGTAATAATAGAAAAGTTTTGAAGGAGAATGAAGAGCTGAAGGTGAAGGTTGAGGGGTATAGGGCAACAAGGGAAGAGTTGGAGAGCTTGAGAAAGAAGGAGAAGGAATGGATGGCGGAAAGGAGCGAGTTGATGAGGAAGGCAGGTTTGGTGGAGAGTTTGCAGGCGAGTGTGTCGAGGAAGGATGAAGAGATAGAGCGGATGCGAAGCGTGGTGAAGGAGACGGAGGAGGTGAAGGTTATTAATAAGAGGTTGACGGGTGAAGTGGAGCGACTGCATGAGCGTTTGAAGTGTCGAAAAAGGAGAGTGTATGAAGTCCATCTTCCCCTCTTTGAGAACAATGTATGCGACGCCCCAACCATCACGGATGATCCCAACGTGACACAGCAGTGTTATGAGGGCGACGGAGTCCGATGTCTCCACATGAGTATGGACGTTACCGGCCAGCTTGAAGACTTCGTCGTCCGAAAAGTTCGGAAGAAAGTTCCCAGTAAGCTTCCTCAACATGATCATTTTTGTAGCTCATCTAATCTCCTATTCTTTTTCTTTCAGAGTTTTTGCAGAAGTGAGAGGAGTGTCGGTGGACGGAGAACGACCCATGGGCTCTTTTAAGGGCCAACCTTCTAATGCAGCTAAAGCGGTCCCAAGCCCGCCACATATCCTCGGATATGGAATGCAGAGGGGAAGAAAAATAATGAATGGAATGAAATGGGAGGACACTCACGCGCCACACGCAACATAACACACTTCTCTCTTCCGTAGTCTAACAAGCTCTTTACACATGGATCGCAGTCGATTGCTATCCCTGTATCAGAAGTGTAAGCTATCTTAATTTTATTTGACACTATTTCATCTATCATCATCGTCCATATGAAATGTTTTAAGATTTACAAGTTAGACTAAGCGTGCTACTATTTCCAAATGAAAATGTATACATGGTTAAATCATCCACTTAACCCCATCCGTAGTCTAACAAGCTCTTTACACATGGATCGCAGTCGATTGCTATCCCTGTATCAGAAGTGTAAGCTATCTTAATTTTATTTGACACTATTTCATCTATCATCATCGTCCATATGAAATGTTTTAAGATTTACAAGTTAGACTAAGCGTGCTACTATTTCCAAATGAAAATGTATACATGGTTAAATCATCCACTTAACCCCATCCGTAGTCTAACAAGCTCTTTACACATGGATCGCAGTCGATTGCTATCCCTGTATCAGAAGTGTAAGCTATCTTAATTTTATTTGATACTATTTCATCTATCATCATCGTCCATATGAAATGTTTTAAGATTTACAAGTTAGACTAAGCGTGCTACTATTTCCAAATGAAAATGTATACATGGTTAAATCATCCACTGAAGCCCCATTCAAGTACGTCAGTATGAAAGCAAAGATAATACGAAATAAAAATTTATTATGGCATGTATTTCAAAAGGTCTTCATCGTCAATATCGTCCCAGAGTCTGGCTTCACATAGATAACAAAAACAGTTCAGTTGCTTTAATCGTTCTTCCACTGCGAGCCTCACTTTATCAATATACTCCCACTCTGCCATAGTTCGTGGCTGGGAGTTAGGGGTGTACCACTCCCATAATTGGTGGAGGAATTTCGTGCTGGTGATCTCCATCACATCGTCAGTATCGTACTGGAGATACTTCCACCTCACGCCTGTTAAGTCGGGACACTCCTTCTCACATACACTCTCCTCTTCCTCATCCGCTGGTAATGATAACTTCCTGATATTGTCCAGTTGGTACACCTTCTCCACCTTCGCCTTTCTTGGAGCGTTTGGTGTAACGAGCGCCTTTGGTGTTGAGCATGGAGAAGAGAATTTTGTGTTTGATGTTGTCGGAGGGCTTGTCATGTTGACTGTGAATAATGACTTTGAAATGTTTTCTAATTCTTAAGTATCAACAAGCAACCAATCAGAATGAACATCCAATGAATGAAGAGAATGAAAGTATATAAGCAAAGTGACATCCGTATCATTTCACTCTGTCTTTGAGACGCATAAGTGAACTGTTGTCTAGCGAATTCTGTATTTGAGGCGTACAAGTGAACTGCTCTTTAGTGAATTCCAAATTTGAGTGAAGTCTCTATCTTGTTCAAGTATCAAGCTTAAACATAATTTCGTTCAAATGGTAAGTTGAAAATTTCCTCTCTCATCTCCCTCAAACGTGTGGCTAATAGCATCTTCCTCAATTTCAGGCATCAACTTCATCACCAACACCCTCCCTTCTCGAGGAAAGTTTAGAGTTGTTGAGTCAAGGTAGGTTGTAACAATATACTGACACTTGAACAGAGATGAAAGAATGATTTCTCTTTCAGGTGATACCAGTTCCATCTCGTGCGAGTCCATATCAACATTGTCGCGGGAATGCGACGATCGGCAATGTGCTGACTGTGGACACATCTTCACGAGGAAGCGTGATCTCACCCGACACATCAAGCGAGGTGTTTGTCGACCTAAGCCGGCATCAATCTCCGAAGGTAGGGATGATTCTGTTAACGATGTCTCCTTTTCTTGCGACTTGTGCGCTCAGTCTTTCGAGACACGTTTTGAACTATCTTCGCACAGACTTCAACATACACACGCGAACGATACCTACACCAACGGTACCTCCTCTATCCGACTCACTGAAGTGTCCATAAATAATTTAGTGAGGAACTACCAGATGGACTCCTCAGAAACCATTGCTAACTTTGAGGAATGGTTTCATCAAAATTCATCATTGATAGAAGCGCTCTTCAACAATTTAGACAATTTTAGGATGAAGGCGCTCATCTATCTTAAAATAAAATATGTAAAAATCGACCACCATACTGGACAAATAATAGAGAGGTTGGAGTTTCACATACCCTCCTCTCCTGCAACCGAAGTTGTAGACTGTGAGTCTTGGATAAATTTTCATATCCAAGGGTTAAAATTAAATATAGATAAATTTAACGAGCGTGATAGTGGACTCGTTTTTGATGGTATTGAGACCGCCATGATTAAAATCAGTTTATTAGGAAATCATAGTGGTCGAGGCTCCTTTAAACTTCCGAAAAATTTAAGAAATAAAGCAGCAGTCATTTCTGTAGATTGCGAATCGCAATGTTTTAAGTATGCCGTCCTCTCCATTCTCCACTATAATGATGTGCAGAATAGTCGATACCGCAAGAGTAAGTATCAACAGTGGGAGAATGAATTAAACTTCGATGACTGTAATAGTGACGATATGAAAATTAAAGATATAGAAAAATTTGAAAAATTGAACAACATCAAAATAGTTCTCCATGTTTGGGAAAAAGGATTGAAGGGTGTGCGCTACAACTCGCGTTCGAGTTGTTATGAACGTACAGTAAACCTGTTATTAGTAAAACAGGATGATAGTGAGGAATGGCACTACTGCGGTATTCCCAAAATCTCTCGCTTATACCACCACTTAGAAAACTCTAGTAGAGAGTTATATTACTGCGACAGATGTATTCGCCACTTTAGGAGGAAAACTAAATTTGAAACTCATTACGAATGGTGTAAGCGAGGTAAACTGCAAATGGAGCGCATGCCCAAAGATAAGGAGTTTTCATATAGAGAGAATGGTGATGAATTAAGTCCTCTTCGTGTCATCTATGCTGACATCGAATGTTATATCGATGATAACATCCATCGACCAGCAGCCATTTCCTGCTATGAAGTATGGCATGATCACTTTAGGGGTAGGCAAAATAAAATGCGCGTCTGGCAAGGTGAGGATTGTATTTACCAATTCCTACAATTCCTCGAACAGGCTGTAAAATTTCAACAAAAACATGATGGTGAACTCTATCGCAGATCATTGCATATGACAGCAGATGATCAAGCAAAATTTGATAGTTGCAACATTTGCCCCAAATGTAGGAAAACATTTGACGATGATAAGATTAAGAAAGTGCGCGACCATGATCACATCACTGCTAAATTTAGAAACGCACTCTGTTCAAAATGCAATTTTTCACTTAGGATGAAACGGCGTACATTACCCGTCATTTTCCATAATTTCAAGGGCTACGACAGCCATATGATAATAAAAGGAGGTTTAGGTCAAATGAAAGAGTGGAAGCTTGATGTAATAGCGCAAACGAGAGAGAAGTTTATGGCCATGACAGCAAAAGTGCCTGTCGATAAAACTAAAGAAAATAAGACGGTCTATTTTGATATAAAATTTTTAGATTCCTACCAATTTATGACTGCATCACTGGCCTCTCTCGTGCAAAATCTAAAGTCTCTTCCACTAACACAAAATCTTAAGAAACAATACCCAAATCTAACCGATGAAGTCATCACACGGAAAGGAGTCTTTCCATATGCATATTTTGATGCGATTAGTAAACTCGGCGAGACTTCTCTTCCGCCCATAGATAAATTTAAAAATGATTTGACCGGCGCAGAATGTAAGACCGAAGATTATGATCATGCACAAGATGCATGGATAAAATTTGACTGCCATACATTTGGCGAATATATGATTGCCTACCTTAAGTTAGATGTATTTTTGCTGGCTGATGTATTTCAGGAGTTTCGACGAGTGGCATTAGAAGAAGATAAGTTAGATCCCGTCCACTTTGTCAGTCTGCCAGCCATGTCATTTAAGTCTGCTTTTAAAATGACTGGTGAGACCATTCATCTCTTACAAGATCCAGAGATGTATAATTTATTTGAGCGAGGAATTCGCGGTGGTCTCACATTTGTAAATAAACATAGGTTAAAATCTGAAACAGTAGGCAATGACCAGACTCATCTGAAGTATTATGACCAAAATAATTTGTATGGTAGTTCATTATCCAAACCGCTACCTCACTCTGAGTTTAGCTGGTTAGATGATAGTGATATTCAACATTTCTCCAACCCTTCTAACATACTAGCAATTCCAGATGAAGGTGATTGGGGATATTATTTTGAGATAGATCTAATCTATCCAAATAATATTAAACATAAAACCGTAGATTTTCCACTCGCACCCGAATCAGGTGAAGTGAGTAAAGATATGTTTTCCGACTTTATGAAACAATTTCATAAAGATTTAGAATCATGTGGACAACCCGACTATAAGCCTTGTCGCAAACTTTTACTCACCCAGTATGATAAAGAAAACTATCTAGTCCACTTTAGCATCTTAAAATTTTATTTAGAAATGGGTATGATTTTAAAAAGAGTTCACCGCATTATTAAATTTAGACAGAAAGCCTTCCTCAAGCCATATATTGATAGCAACAGCCAGAAACGTGCACTAGCCCAAAATAACTTTGAAAAAGATTTTTATAAATATAAGAACAACAGTCTATTTGGTAAGACGATGGAGGATGTTAGAAAGCGCGTAAACTACAAACTAGTTAATGATGATCAAAAGTATCACAAATTGACCTCATCACCTCTATTCATCGATAGAGACATTATCGATGAGGACCTTATAGGTGTTAAAATGATAAAATCTGAAGTTGAGTTGTGCAAACCCATCTATATTGGTCAAGCTGTACTAGATTATTCTAAGCTTGAAATGTACCAACTCTTTTATAAAATACTAAAACCATGTCCTCTCGTAAAAGAGGTTCGTTTGTTGGGTGGTGATACAGATAGTTTCTTCTTAGGTATTACCACTCAAAAAGATTTAAATTTCAATGAAGTAGGAAAATCTTTGGAAAGATATTTTGATACATCAAATTATCCTGCTGATCATCCACTCTACTCCATCAAAAATAAGGCAAAACTTGGCTGCTTTAAGGATGAGACAGCAGGGAAGGAAATAGATGAAATGATTCTCCTCCGTCCAAAAATGTATTCTATGAAATTAAAGGATAGTGATGATAGCATTAAGCGCGCTAAAGGCATATCAAAATCCATTGTGCAAAATATGAAACATAAGAATTTCAGGAAAGCCTATAGAAATAAAAATATAACGTTTGTCAATATGACAATCTTAAAATCTAAGTCGCATGAGATCAAAACTCATACTTTTAGGAAACGGGCGCTTTCAGCATGGGAGGATAAGAGGTGCTGGTTAGAACACAACATATCTCTTCCACATGGACATCCTGACACAAACATACCACCACCCAAAAGAATTAAACTCACACTACCACATTCAGGAGACGTCTTAGCATAATCATCCTTAACTTAGTATTTTGATGTTGATTTCTGTAGATAAACATTGTTGTTTTATGTATCGCATGAGATTGTTTTTTCCTTGTGAATATGTGTCCACATCTGTACATTCCCCATGTGATGACTTTTCCACTGAAAGACATTTTTCCTATCCCTGTATATTTCCACCCTTCACGAAGTAAAAAGACTTTTTGTATATAACAATGTTTATTGAAGTGCGCTCATGTATATATTTTCAGTGGATGTTGTATAAAGTCTATTGCTTCACATTCATGTACATATTTCAATAAACATATCACAATGACTTCACTTTGTTTTCCGAAACACTAACGTTATGAGGGATTTAGTATCTTTCACATGGATGCACTCTTGTAAACCATTGGTAATTTTGATAGCAATAGAGGGTATAGTTTGTTTGACGACGGGATGATAGAAAATAGATTCAAACATCTTCTCGACTATTCCATATGAAGCGTCTTTATCATGAATGAAATCACGTAAAATGTATTCTTTTTTCTCACCAACAGAAATAGGTAGAATCAAATCACTTTGAATGTAAAGGTGCTGTTCATGTTTATCAAGTGTCATTGGTGTTTCTATACCAATCGTATGCGCAGCAGCAAACACTGTTTGTAGCATTGAAAAACCAAAGAGTTTTTTCAAATTTTTACTCAATTGACATTGAATGTCATCACCCAGTTTCAGAACAACGCGTTGATTTTCAATTGAAAACGAAATGTGGTGTGTCTTTACATCATATTTACTTTTCATCACATGCTTCAACTTCTGTTGTATATAAGGATTTACTACATGAATGAAGCTTTCAACTGTATGATATAGACGCGGCATTATATTGATAGCAACTTTAGATTCTTCATAAGACTGGTAAATTTTCTTGATGCGATCGCCATAGATGTCCACCCACCATTCATCATTAACTGAATCAGCTTTAGTGTGATATTCATGAGAAGCATACACCACACCGCTTCCAATAATAGGTGTATAATGTCTTACAAAATGACGCAAGGTTGGAGAGAAATAAACTGTAAGTTTGTCATTATATTTCTGAATAACCAACTTATTTTTGTCCGCCATAATTTTTTCTCCATACTTCTTACCCACAGTCTCATTCCATCGTTTTACTAACTCAATAAGTGATAAAGGTTGAACACCACGCTTTTTCAAAATGATGCGTTCTTCGCATTCTACAACATCTTCATCAAATATTTTAAATCTATAATGAAATTTGTTGATTCGATTTGAATAAACTTTTCTAACATTTGCAGTAGCAATTGACGTTAGATGTAGTCCATGACCAAAACCAAGATGCGGATAGAATTCACTATCCAACCTCAGCGTAAGACCTTTAGTAAAAGAATGAAAGCGGAGGAACTGTCTCCCACTCCAATGATAGATAGTAAACTCATAAGCTTTCTGATTTTTATTCTTCATGATGGAAGTATTACCACTGTTGAATGCCTTAATAATTTTCTCATTCCCAAATGGCTCATAAGAATCTGATTTTATCTGAATCCATTCATAGTTCCATTTTCCATCTGATGTTAAATTGTATGGGAACTGAAATGCATTATTCATCGTTATTCCATCATGGGTGCGAGGAGTCAATATCATTTCTTCCAAATCATTCACATTCTGAATATTGCTATCATAGCAAATACTAGAAACGCCAACCTCCCATTCACCTTCTAAATGCAGTGGCCGATTTAATTCTACTCGATAGTCTGATGGTTTATTTTTGGGAAATTTATTCATAGAAGCATTACTGGGCAAGTAGATTAGAAACGAGTCCTTATTTTCACTTTCCATATTATTCACATTGGAAAAATATAATAGCATACTTTTGCATTAACTCTTCATTCGGAAATGGAGTGTAATACTTGTCACAGCATCTTTATGAAAAGGAATCAACGCACCAGCATCATCATAAATGGCAATATCAATTTGTGGGATGTAGTTTGATTTCAGCTTTGTATAATGCACTTTCTTGAAAGTATGCTCAGATAAAATACTGCAGCTTTTTGGCTGGTATGGTATCATTGCTAGCAATGGAGCTTCAACATCTCCCACACGTACATCTTCACCAATATTGGAATATATCTGA
This sequence comes from Prostheceraeus crozeri, assembly GCA_907163375.1. NCBI lineage: Eukaryota > Metazoa > Platyhelminthes > Polycladida > Euryleptidae > Prostheceraeus > Prostheceraeus crozeri. The sequence continues at coordinate 60,754 of CAJQUW010015990.1, read as the reverse complement.
AAATAGTTAATACGACGCGATAGCGACATGTCTGCGCTAGCTTTGGTTACAGTACCACTTTTAAAGATATTTTGATCAAAACCCAAAATGTCCATTAGAGTTTTATCCATAATTAGTTCAATACCTTTTCCATTTATAGTGAGAGACAAAGTACCTTCTTTTTCAGAAAATGAAATATGTTGCTCATTAATCACTTCATTTAAATAATCTACAACCAATTTAACCGAAGTAATAATGCGAGGCATCAACACTCTTGTTTCATGTAAGAAACCACCAAAAGGCTCTACACACTTTCTGTATAAAGATACGGCCCATTCTGTATCAAATTGATTTGGCCTTTCACATGGTAAATGTTGCATATCAGATTTTCCATGAACAGCTGCAGAACGATGTCGTAAGAACTGATGAAAATCTTTTGAACAAACTAATACTAGATCATCATCATTTAATTTGCTTATTGCAATATGATTAGATGATTTGATATAAGTCAATGTTGCCACTTGTTTACCATCAACTCGAAGGAGATAATTAAATTTCTTCAATAATGTTTCAGGAGTCATGTTTGTCTTTCTTGGCTTAATCACAATCTTCTTCACCAACGTCTTCTCATTTCTTGGAATAAGATCTACATAATAAGCTTCCTCTCGATATATTAACTGTTTATGACCACTTATGTGGTAATTAACGTTAAAATTATCATAGCTTGTTAAGGCGCTAGCGAGGTAGCCTAAATCATTTCTTAAACTTGGACTTAAACCAACAATCCAATCTTTCTCAACTACATGATGTACATAATTATAATCATCATTGTGCGGAGTAAATTGGACAATATGTTTACACGCTTTATTCAAGAAATCATATATAAACTTTTTACATGATAAGAGATCTTTCTTTGACCACTGTGGAATGTATACTCGGCACCCCTTTTCACATTGATAAGCAGCTGTACGCCTCATATTAATAGTCATCACCTCATGATCAAAAGTATAGACACAGTTGCTATAAAACAAGTTGAGTGACACCCACTTCCCAATTCCCATTTAGCTGTTGTGCATGATCAATGGGAGTAGAAAAGAGTGCGGCTCGATTACTAGTAAATCTCTTTGTAGCCGCATTGCTAAGCAAAATATGATAAAACGACATTTTTATATTGCTAATCTGCAACTTTGCATAACATCATGAAGACTTGGATTTTGGACTCTCTACAATATATCAGAGTTGATCGTGATGGAAACGTACATTTCAAAAATTCTCATGGTCATACATCAAGAGGAATTACATTAACATGGCGACAATTTGTCAACCTCAATGATATCATGAGGGATTTGGAATATTTTGAAACATTAAGATTCATCTCCTTGGGTGATCAAGTTTGGCTTCAACATTACAGAAATGAAATTCAAATCTACCATTCTCATTCCGCAAACTGTTTCTCATTTCGCAAATACAATTGGGAGAAGTATAGAAGATACATACATCGCTCCATCATGACATTTATTCGTCGTGAGTTCATCGCCCTACTATGCAAATCTTAATCAGATATGATTACCACGCACCATGAGTTGGAAATTAGATTCCCTACAACGTATTGAAACGGATCATGATCGAAACGTCTATTTCAAAGATTCAACTGGAAATGTGAGAAGAGAGTTTGCTTTATCTTATCGTCATTTTCAATCTCTACATCATATCATGAAGGACTTGAAATACTTCTATATGAAAAGACATTCACGTATTGGAAATCGCATCTGGCTGCGCGTCAACAATCGGCGAATTCAACTCTATCATTCCCAACTTCATACTAACTTCACATTTCATCAAGGTAGTTGGGAAAAGTATAAAAGGAAGGTACATCGCTCAATTTACTCATTCTTTCATCATGAAGCGCCATCGCTACACCATCGTCAACATTCTCCGTCGCTTCAGACTCTACACCAAAATCGATCTCACAACATTACGCCAACAGCTTCCAAACAGCAAGTATTACCCGGGCCGTCCTCAAATGTTAGTGGTGAAGATGAACAATTCACGGAATCTTCAACTCTTCCCAAATGGGACTGTACAGATTCTCGGCGCCCTTTCTCATTCATCGGCGCAGTCAATGCGCTTAGAGCTACAAAGACTACTACGTCGGATATGGAAGAGGGAGAGGTGTGTGATGTCGAATCTGACTGTGGACAATATGGTGATCTCTACTCAATTGAGTGACAGTCTATCATTTTTGAAGATTCGTACCAGCAGTTACAGTTTGTGTTATGAACCCGAACTTTTTCCTGCAGCTCTCATTAGTTGTTGGTTGCCTGTGCATGTGGCAATCTTTCATAATAGTAAAGTGATCATTACTGGACTAAAATCTCATGAACAAGCAAATATGATCCTAGACTATCTCATTGAGTATGTACGTACCCAGCGGATTGTAAAATAAAAAACAATTTTTCCAACATGATGTTTTTATTTCAAATCATGATAGAACTTACAAATCATTTTTTCATTAGAGGATGGATTACATGAAAAGTTTTGAATAATAGATGCAAATCGAGATACATGTAAACGTTTTAAGATGAAGTACAGTACAAAAGCACCACACGTTGATGAAAGTGGATGTTGTAGTATGCGTTCATTTCGCTGATATTGACGCGTATGTTTTCTCAACCACTGCTGTGTTGGTATATTTGGAGGTTGAGCAAGAGAGTCAAATAGTTCACCACGTCGGTCTTCTCCAATAAAGATCGCTTTCCAATGCTCACCGCCTAAATTCTGTGAATGAGTGTTTAGCACAATAAAGATGGGATAGTGATTTACTGCAGGTGGTAAGGTATCGAGTGAATAGACATTATCGAAAGCTTTCAACGTCGCTTCGTCTGCATTACGCTGCACTTTAGTCTTAATATCGTCAGCAGTCAACCAACTCATTAACGATTATACTGAAGAATCACGTCACGATACTTTGTAATTTCAATATTTGAATCGAAGACTGCATAAATTAATACATTGATCGTCTCAGGTAGTGTTCTTTTGAACGTCAAATCCAAACGAATATTATGAGGCACGTTCGCTTGACGATAGGGTGCACTAATATCGCTGTCAGCAGTCAAATCAAATGCATAAATAGTATATCCACTCTTAAACTCTTTCATAGTCAGTCCGTTGGTGTCATCCGTATTGTAAAAGCCAAAAACATCCATAAAATCAACATAACTGCGCATAATTGATCTGAAGCAAAATCTGGTTTGTAGGGTGGACCAGGATGACTCACACCATTTACACGTAAAGCAATTTCACTTAACTGATTGTGTTTAAAATTGAAAGGATTCTTCTTTATATTACCATTAAATGCATCATTTTCAACCATTGCCACCATGAGGAGCTTCGGTGCTTCCGATGGAAAGAGGCCATCTTTCATGAAACTCTTTTGATCTTTCGGAATTGTAAAGGTGAGAAGCTTTGTATGCTGAATGGGGTAAATGGCATTTTGGCGGTTAAGGCCTTCAGCATGCCCTCTAATGACACTTGGATTCGGTACTACTCGACGAATGTAAAGTGCAATATCTTCCACATGAATTCTAAAATTGTCAACTTTAGCAAATGCATTCAGCGCAAATTCAGGCTTATTCAATGTCAGCTTGAGTCGCATGCTGGTATTACACAGTAAAAACTTTGACTGTCTAAAGAAGTCTAAATTCAGCGGACCATATAGCTGACATACTCTACTATCTTTAATCATAGCAGATCGCTTTACAAAGCCACTGTTTGTTTCAACATCAAATTTTCCTGCTTCATCTCTGTACCATCCCATGGCTTCCATATGACTTTTTTTGTGCTGCTGGATGAAACTGTGATACATGATTGAAATATGATTTATAGGGATAATCGCTTTGACCACCTTCCACTTGCTGCTCTCCAATCGTTAGAGAAACATCACGAAGTAATGTAGTCAATGGTAAATTGTTCAGAGAGTCAGCACCAACTTTCCAGACCAGAAAGCAGGCAGCCTATCAGAGTAAGCTTCAATTCATGTATTCAGCATCAGCAACAGAAGCCAATTCAACCAACGAGACCTAAAAAAGCCCTTCAGCAGGTTCAGGTTCCCAGAAATTTACGCAGAAAAATCCGAGCGCAGCACCTTGTTCAGCTTCGTCCGCCGTATTCAACAATCAGAGCCCGCAAGTGAGAATTCAAGTACAGACATTAGGTCACAGCAGCAACTCTAGCGAGACAACCGAACAGACGAACAAGAGTTCAGATTTAAACACTACCAGCATAACGACCGCATACCAAGCACAGCTATCTATCAGCAAGCTTTATCCCAGCCGACTCCGTATCAGACCACAACCCAGCAAGCCACAGAATCTCCATCAAACACGGAACAATTCAGCACCCACCCCACACAGCAAAGACGTTCAGTAGAGCCCGTCAGGGAAACCATAATTCAGAGCAAATACATTACCACCAGACAAACTTCAGTTCCAGAGCACAAGAGAGAATTGTTCAGCCTACAAGACTCGCACCGCCCCAAGTTCAGCACCGGTACACAACTCAGTCACAAAAATCAGAAAACCCACACCCCAAATATGAATCAGCCGACAATTGTTGCAGCCACATACAAAGTACAGACAGAAAGAAAACAGTCCAGGTAGAGTGATCAGCAAAACACCACCAAAATACACTAGCTTCAGTCAACCAATCTCAGTAAATTGCAGGCGCACGCAAACCATCCGAACTTCCGACAGCCCCCCATCAAAGTTCATAAACAGTTCAGCTCAGAACAGACAAACACAAAAAGTATTTCAGCAACAGTGACCTTTCAGTACTGCAAATAAACCAATCAAGCCAAGACATAATCAGAATTTGATCAGAACAAGACATCCAGCCAGCACAAACAGAAAACAAAAATCAGTTATTGTTCAACCAGAGCCCATCAGCAATGCCATAACCCAAGTCAAGAGTTACCAACAGCTAGAAGACTAGCACGACGCATGGTGGGGTATTTTATTTTTTTAAATCAGAAGGTGAAAAGCTTCAGATACCCCAGCCCCCCTTCAGGAATTCAGCTAGAAGCCAGTTCAGCATGCAGCCGAAACTCCTCAAGAAGAGACCATTCAGCATCAAAAGTTCATGCCAAGAGATCAGCATCAAATGCAGGCTTTTTCGAGTTTCCAACATTTAAGTGCATCGTTCAATAGGGCAGTTTTCCATCTGCTTGCTGAATTTCTAAACCTCAAATCAAGCATCGCATAACCCAAATCTATGTAGTCATCACTACCACCAGGAATAACAAATTCAATGGGCCAGCATTCTCAGCTGTTCGAGGATGATAATCTTACAAAACTGGAACTAAGAATATCTGTTCAGAATGGCTTATTTGATGCGAACAAACAAAAACCGGAAGTTTTAACACACTCATGATTAGAAGTTATAGCAGCGTCGACGTATTAGCGCTGATGAATGATTAGGAGCCTCTGCGACGTTGCGTGAATCCTTTTGAACGAAGACATCGCACCCTTCCGAGCTCCGCTGATGTTATTCACTCCAGCCTTATCATCTTCGTTTTAGGTGATTTCTTTCCTTAGAGTAACACGCAGGCAAATGTTCTGCTTCTATGTTTTTAAAACGGCGTTCCTACCCACCGATTCAACAAACTGCTCTTTAAAAACTTCTACCTCTGGAAAGATCACTAGCAACATCACCAAGCAAAGCCAACGGCATTACTTAAAACATTTCGTTTTAAAGATCTACCGACATTGGATATGAGAGGTGCTACAACAGATTTCAGTGCAACCAAGTATGCTACACTCCACGTTGGCGGCGAGCACCCGATGTAAATTTGTCCTCCGCCACATACATAGGAGGGTCGTGAATAAAATGAGGCAGTTGGATCGATAGCACACAACACCCTAAAACATTGTTAGTTACAACTTTGCATGAATCACTGTCGATCACTTAGATGAAAGATGTCGGCACGACGCATCCAAGAGTTCATACTTGAAGGATAACCAGTCCATTTAATAACAAGACACCATTCTTCACCTTGCCGTTTTTTACATCGAATGAATTTCTCTACCAAATATAGTTCACTTTCAGTGACTACCTCAATCTCATCGAGGTAAAAGCTACCCTCTATTTCGTCATTATCGTAACATCTTTCAACTTGTAGGTGGTCGGAGAGTCATTTTTGATTAATCCCTGATACTGTAAATAACCTCCTCTGTCCAATACGTAAGGTACCCTTTAGCAAAAACCACTTTTTCACTTTTGAGATACGAACTTTTATCGCCAATTTTTCACATCACTTTTCACATAGTGCGTTTACGTTGGAAATGATTCGCGCACTTTATCTACTTGGTCAGGCATTTAACTTCTATCTACTGGTCTGAGTCAATAGAACGATGGATAGAGTGAATTGTAGGACATTGGAGTGTATCTTGTAGAAAACCTTGTCTCAATTTTTGTGTCAAGTTGGCAGAAAAAGCATGTCGCCACAAGCGATTTTTTAATGTGCGATTAAACCGTCAACGAGTGCAGCTTTATAACGCTCACTTTACAACTAAACAACTCACATGTCCTAATGCCTCTCAAATAATCATGTCACATGCTGATTTTCCAAACTCTTTTCCTGTGATCACTCTGAAATTCTTTTTGGAATGCGACCTTCTCTTTCGTCGAAAAATTGTTTGGAATGCTTTTTTGCTACTTCATTGCCTTCTTTAGTTTTTAAAAAAGTTGAGCCCACGCATAAGGGAGCGCGCGGCGAGAAAATATCAATGACGGTTAAAATAAAATTATTGCCCGAGTTATGTTTTGAATGGAGGCAACATCGCAACAAATCTGCTTGCCACTGTTCAATCGATGTCATGAACAATATAATGGGCGGTGCGTACTTCTTTTTCGCTTGTTTGTGGAGTGTATAGGTAGCCTGACCCTTTTAAATCAAACAACCATCGTTTCACTTGTGATTGTGAGAAAGAGCCACTATAATGGTCGCTTTGATAATTTCTTGATAGATGCAAATCCTGCCGGATGTTTTACATCATAATAGATTGACTTCAAACGTTCAGTCGATGACGGCTGACTCTTTTTCCTCCTTCTCATCTTTTTTCTTTCTATGCCTTTCTACATTTACAACAACTGCAGCATTAGCTTTCACAAATAGCGGTTTGCGATCGTGTTCACATAGAGTTTGCTTAGGGTTTCATGTATATGGAGGCAGCTCTGGCGCAGCTAGTGCAAGTGACAACGACATTCACCTCTGGCAGCTCATTAACACTGCCATGGCAAGCAACACATCTGCTGTCATATTAATAGTATGCCGTGAGAACATGTTATTTTCCTAGGAGGAAGACTGTTTTACGTTTAACGTTTCCTCTTTACCAGTTTTAGTAGCGATGTTAGATCACTACGATCTAGTTCTTCCTCTCATGTTTGCTTAGTGAGGTGTGGGAGGCGCATGTAGCAGGTGACGTCTTGAAATCTTTAAACCAATTTGTTGGCATTTCTCATCGCCTGAAGCATTGGAGTAGTAGTCCACTGGTTGAATCAAGTTCTTTCAATGTCTCATTATTTAAAGCAAATTATTGGCACATTATGCTTTTTCAATAGTTTAGAAAGAAAGTATAGACGCCAACCAGGTGGAACATACAGCCCCTGACGGCGCTTTCCTTTACGTGTCCCGCATACTGAATCAAGTCCTTCATAACGTGTGTAACATCAATCACTTATTTTCATATCTGTAATTGATTTCTGCCGACAGACATATCATTTACATTGAGATGGGGTTCAATTACTGTGTTGAAAAGAGATATGCGCACTGCGCGAGTGCATGTTGCGCGAGATGCTAAAGGTGTGTAGCATGTCGATACAGAGTCACGCATCTTAATTCTTCGCCGTAGAGAGTTTTTCATTGCTCAACAGTTTCCGATTGTAATAATACAGTACGATGTGGATCTTTGATGATGAACATTTTGCTGATAATCTATTTCTTTCCTATACATTTGATTCTGCAAAGAGGTTTGCTTTACTTTGCTGATCAACATAGTTGCAAGGTCAAATGTGTACATAGTCATCATCCTGAGGAATAACAATCATGGAGAGCGAGAATAAGAACTTATCCCCATAGTTTTGTAGATTAATCATCAGGGGAGTTTTCAAAATATCACTGTCGAAATCTAAATTATTTACATTCCGGACACTCTCCTTTCTTGCCCCATATCATGTCGAATAACATAACTTCTGCGTAAAGTCAATGAATAAGTAACCGTATGTGGTTTTTCTTTTTTTTCAGTAGCTGCTTGAAAAACAGTTCAATACTAGGCTTTTTTGATCCTCTGGGTGCAACTATTGTCGCCGCTAAAATTTTCAAATTTTTTCATCAATTGACTTTTTAGTCTGGATCTCGCCGGATTGCTTGAAAATAGCGCGTAATAAGACGTGTATTTTTTCAAGGTTTCGTGTACGAGCTTCTTTTCCATCAGGAAACAAAATTTTTGTGTGATATAATGACGAATAAAACACCTTTTATGGTGTGCTAGTGTGCGCGAGTGAACATATCTGTAACATCTGAGTATGGTTTTGAATTCTTACTTTCTTTTAATAAATCATCCAATACAAACAGCGAGAGTTGAGACGATTGATAAACATCGATTAGACTGAAGTTTATCCACTGGAAATAATTCCTTCATGTCGAATAAAGTTGCGACTTTGCAATTCCTGAAACAGCGACGGTTGATAAATACCATAACACCAAATCACTCGATTGATAGGTTCCTTAAACAACTCCCTTCTTTTATCCAATAAATCAGCGTGAAAACAGTTATTAAACCTGCATGAGATGGACCTGATACAGTCAGAACGTTTATTCACATATGAAGTCTGAAAATCCATTTTTATATACTTATGAGACTCAACATTTGCATAATTAACGCTTAGAGCCAAAGATATTTCGCGCAATAGGGGGTTGCCCACGGCTAGGAGTACTAATCATTGGAAGTATTGCTGAAAGGAAACCGCCCTTTATGTGTGTTAGAGTTTCCTCTTTCTTTGAAGGGCGTACTTTAGTAGCATTGGAATGTAGAAAACGCAATTTCGAAGCATATCGCTTAAGTAACTTTCGTTTTATTGCGCGCTAATATTCTTTCGTTCCTCAACTTCCTCACATGAGAACATATATTTCACAAATGAATTAGATACGCGTTAGCATGAAATCTCGCGAGTATAGCATTGTAATCGCCTGATTTGCTTATCAGTTTTACGTCGGAGAGCTTGAATGGCTGAAGAAATCTTTGAACTATTACGTTTCGCATCTATCTGTATTTACGTTTCAAGCCAAGTATTCTCTCCGTTCTGTTTTTTCTAAGCGCTTTAATGTCTACAAACCAAATCATCTTAGTTACCATACACATTTGCATAGGTACTTTAACTATGATTGCGAACATAAGAAGACACTCACAACTCTGAAATGAGCAATGTCACAGTGGTTAAGGGGGGGGGGGGTGCGAGGGTGGGGGGTGGGTTGGATTAATTGCAAAGTGTAGAAATTGCAAATTAACGTATAGAAACAGCGTTTGACAATAAAAGCAACTGTCTTACAACAATCTCTCTGAATGATGCGCTTTTTCATTTCCATCCTTTCGCTTACAAACATCGAAACACGCATAGTTTTCAAACACCGTTACTTGATAGTCTATAGCAATCTTTTGTGAAGATATGAATTTGCTAGCTCTTTTCTAAATAATAGACGCAGTACAGAAGGAATATACTTCTAGAGTGAGCAACATAGCTCGAAAACCAGTTGTGCTACAATCAAGTACCCACTGGCAAATTTTTTTTTTTTTGTTTTTTTTTTCAATTTTTCTTAATTGGAAATTGAATGTGATAACTGAAAATCGCTTCAATCACTAGACCTGCTACCATATGTTAAATGCGTTAAGACGTTCAGCAATTTTTATCATATGTCTTTTAAAAAATTCTTCGGGGTTATCTACCACTTCAATTGAATAAGAAGCAAAATGGAAAGAGCGACTTTCCACCTCTTTCTTTCCAAAATGACTAAACTTATTTCGCAACTAATCGCGCCATGACAATGCTATCAAGAAATGATTCATTAAACTCTAAAATAGATGCTAGACATCATCGACCACTGCTTCGATTTCCGGTCCACATCGGTTTATGAAAATTTAATCACAATAATCTTGAACACTCCTTTTAAACTTTGCCAATGAAAAAACGTACTGTTTCCGCAGTCGTTTGAGAAAGACATGATCCCCTTTAACTAACCCATCCATTGCATGAAAACAACAAAAACAAAAACAAAAAACACAAAAAAAAAAAAAAAAAAAAACAAAAAAAAAACAAAATCAAAAAAAAAAAAAAAATAAAGAAAAAAAATAAAAACAAAAAAAAAAAAAAAAAAAAAAAATAAAAAAAAAAAAACAACAAAAAAACACAACAATAAAAAAAAAAAAAACCCCTCCAATCCTTCTCAAATAGTAACATTTATTGAATAACGTAACAAGCATGCATATACATCAATTGTTTAAAGAGATAAAATAGATACACTGATAAACTATCATACAGCGAGCATGATAACCATACAGGTCTTGGCAGTGTTGAGGTAAGGAGAAAGAAGCATATGGTATGAACTTGCTAACTAACAACGAACAGACAAAATAGGAACACACAAATTCCCTTAAAACGTTTCGTGACTATCATCGAATAATGTTGATTCACTCTACTATCCCAAGCGGAGCAAAATATCATCATCAAATGATTAAATTGGTAAATACTTTCCTCTCCTTACCAGGATTATTACAAAAGATGCGTATAACATTGAAAGCAGCTAACCATCGTTTAAAGTCAATAAGAAGAGCACTTTCACAAGAAAAGCCATAGTCTTGCAAATATTTCAATTTAAGTCCATGATTTGTTTCTCGCCCATTGATAAACATTGGGATCGCAGTTGGCATGTTGATGATAGACACTAACAATCTGATATGTCCAATTGTTCATAGCAATAGCACTGAGCTCCTGTACAGGTTCACCCTCACAATCCATAAAAATGATGATAGAAGCCTAAAACGGAAATTTACACATCTAAGGAAACTTTCTATAACATATTACAAAATGAAGAATTACATCGATGCTTTTCACGACAAAATACACAAATGATATGATGGCAACGAAGAAGTAAAATGTATCTAATAAGACCACGTCTACGACACTCAAAGCACATAAGCGAATTGTCATAGGGTAGAGTTAGGACAGGACTAGCAATTCTCCTTCTTTGATTTGCGTTTTGATGTAGCATTCTTCTCCGACTTGCGCTTCGAACCACTGCTGTTAAGGATTTGATCAATTATGTCGTCCACGTTGGGTGGTTTCGGAATATATAGGATGGATTCCATATGCATGGAGAGAGAGGCTATTTTATTATCCTTGTGTCGACCATAATATAGCCCATTCACTTTGAAAAGGATATCCCAAGTACCTTCTCCGAGCTCATTCAACATCTGAAGGTATGAATGATACTCCCCCTTCATATAGTAAGTACACCAATGTGATACCGGTAGGCAAATGTGATTACCATCCCAAATCTTTCTATAGGAGTATCCTTGTCATCTCTCGCCTTCCACTCTTGAGCAAGAGGAGTAGGAATGTCCATATTTAATGTCACGTACTCCTCAATAATATCAAGTTGGTGGCGAATGTACGGACTCACGGGGATCAGTATGTAGTCCCCATACTGATTGTGCATTATCTTGACATCCGTGGAAGGGAGCATTCCCGTTTGGAGTACTACGCTATGATCATCATAACGCACGGCTTGTTTAAATTTACGCTGTAGCGGTGTAGGATTATGTACCTTGGATGTTTCTTCCACTGGCCTCAGTTGTAGATGACAGACGCGTAAGCGAACCATGATAAACGTTTGGGTGAGTGGGTTGTGGGGGGGGTTGGTGGGAAGTAGGTTTGTGTGGGGGTGTGCAGCTTGTGGGATTGGTGTGTTGTTGGTGATGATGTGTGGGGGGATGGTGGTGTTGGTGTTGTCTTGGGTGGTGTTAATTGTTGGTTGTTGCGTGTAGGGGGTGGTCGCTGTGTGGACTGTCTGGTGTCGTTTTTGGTTTTGGTGGGTGTGTGGAGTGGTGGGTGGTGGTGTGTTGGGTTGTGTGGTTGTGGTGTGGGGTGTTGTGGTGGGGTGGGTTGTGTGGGGTGGGTGTGGTTGTGGGGGTGGGGGGTTGGTGGGTGTGGGTGGTTGGGGTGGGTGTGGGGGGTGGTGTGGTGGTTGTGGTTGGTGTGTTGGGTGGGGTGGTTTGGGGGTTGGTGGGGTGGGTGGGTGTGGTGTGGGGTGGTTGGGTGTGGTTTGGGGGTGGTGGGTGTGTGGTGGTGTGGGGGTGTGGGGTGGGTGGTGTCTGGTGTGGTGTTGGGGGTGAGTGGTGTGGGTTGTGGTGTGGGTTGTGTGGGTGGGGTTGGGTGGGGTTGTGGGTGTGGGGTTGTGGTGGGGTTGGTGGTGTGGGGGTTGGTGTGGGTGTTGTGGGTGGTGTGGGGGTGGGGTTGGGGTGGGTGGTGGGTGGGGTGGTGGGTGGTGGTGTGTGGGGGGGGTGGTTTGTGGTGGGTTGTGGTGTGGGGTGTGGGTGTGGGGTGGGTGGGTGGGGTGGGGGGGTGGGTGTGGTGTGGGATGGGTGGTGTTGGGTGGGGGTGTTGGGGTTGGGTGTTGGTGGGGGGTGTGTGGTGTGGGGTGTGGGGTGGTTTGGTGGTGGGTGGGGTGTTGTTGGGTGGTGGTGGGTTGTGGGGTGGTGTGGGGGTGTTGGTGTGGTTTGTGGGTGGGGTGGTGGGTTGTGGGGGTGGTGGGTTGGTGTGGGTGGGTGGTGTGGGTGTGGGGGGTGGTGGGTGTGGGTGGTGGGGTGGGTGGGTTGGTGGTGGTGGGTTGGGGTGGTGTGGGTTGGTGGGGTGGGGTGGGTGGTGGTGGGTTGGGTGGGGTGGGTGGTGGGTGTGGGTGTGGTGTGGGTGGGGTGTGGTGGTGGTGGGTTGGTGGTGGGTGTGGTTGGTGGTGGTGGGGTGTGGGGGTGTTGGGTGGGTGGGGTGGGTTGTGGGGTGGGTGGTTGGTGTGGTGGTGTGGGGTGTGGGTGGTTGTGTTGGGTGGGTGGTTGGGGTGGTGTGGGTGGTGGGGGGTGGTGTGGGGTTGTGGTGGGTGGGTGTGTGGGGTGTGGGGTGTGGGTGTGGTGGGTGGGTTGTTGGGTGTGGGTTGGGGTGTGTGGGTGTGGTGGGTGTTTGGGGTGGTGGTGGGTTGGGTGTGTGGGTTGGTGGGGGGTGGTGGGTGGGGTGGGTGGTGGGGTGGGGTGGGTGGTGTTGTGGTGGGTGGGGTGTTGGGTGTGTGGGTGGTGGGTGGTTGTGTGGGGTGTGGTGGGGGTGGGTGTGTTGGTGGTGGGTGGTGGTTGGTTTGGTGGGGTGTGGGTGGGTTGTGGGTGGGGGTGGTGTTGGGTGGGGTGTGGGGTTGGTGTGTTGGTGGGTGGTGGGGGTGGTGGTGGGTTTGGGTGGTGTGGTGGGTGTTGGGGGGTGTGGGTGGTGTGGTGGTGGGGTGGTGTGGTTGGGTGTGGGTGGTGGGGGTTGGTGGTTGTGGGGTGGTGTGGGTGTGGTGTGGGGTGGGTGTGTGGTGTGGGTGGTGGGTGGTGGGTTGGGTTGTGGTGGGTTTGGTTGGGGTGTGGTGTGGGGTGGGGGTTGGTGGGTGTGTGGGTGTGTGTGGTGGGGTTGGGTTGTGGGGTTTTGTGGTGGTTGTGGTTGTGGTGGGTGTGGGGTGTGGGGGTGGTTTGTGGGTTGGGTGGTGTTGGTTGTGGGGTGTGGTGGTGGGTGTTGGTGTGGGGGGTGTGGGTGTGTGGGTGGTGGTGTGGTGTTTTGGGTGGTGGGTGGGTGGGGTGGGTTGGTGTGGGTGGGTGGGGTGGTTGTGGGTGGGTGTTGTGGGTGTGGTGGTGTGGGTGTTGGGTGGTGTGTGGGGTGGTGTGGTGTGGGGTGGTGGGTGTGTTGGGGTGTGGTGGGGTTGGGGGTGGGTGTGTGGGGGTGGTGGGGTGTTGGTGGGTGGGGGTTGTGGTGGTGGGTTGTGGTGGTGTGTGGGTGTGGGTGTTTGGTGGGTTGGGGGGTGGTGTGGTGGTTTGGGGTTGTGGTGGGTGTTGTGGGGTGTGGTGGGTTGTGGTGGGTGTGTGTGGGTGGGTGGTGTGTGGGGGGTTGTGGGTGTGGGGTTGTGGTGGGGGTTTTGTGGTGGGTGGTTGTGTGGTGGGTTTTGGGTGGTGGGGGTGTGTTGGGTTGTGGGGTGTGGTGTGGGGTGGTGTGGGTGGTTGTGGGTACTGGTGGGGTGGTTGGGGTGTGGTGTGGGGTGGTGTGGGGTGTGGGTGGGGGTGGTGTGTGGGGTTGTGGGGTGTGTGGTTTGGGGTGGGTGGGGTGTGGTGGGGGTGGTGGGTGGTGTGGTGGGTGGTGGTGGGTGGTGTTGTGGGGTGGTGTGGTGGTTGGGGGTTTGTGGTGGGTGGGGGGTGGTGTGGGTGTGGTGTGGGTGGGTGTGGTGTGTTGGTGGTGGTGGTGGGTGTGTGGTGGGGGTGTGGTGGTGTGGGTGTTGGTGGGTTGGTGTGGGGGGTGTGGGGTGGTGGGGTGGGTGTGGTGTGGTGGTTTTGGGGTGAGGTGTGTGGGGTGGTGTGTTGGTGGTGTGTGGGTGGTGGGGTGGTGTTGGTGGGTGGTGGGTTGGTAGGGTTTTGGTGGTGGGGGGTGTTGGGTTGTAGGGGTGGTGTGGGGTTGGTTTGGGTGGTGTTGTGGTGGGGGGCGTTGGGTGTGGGTTTTGTGAGTGTGGTGTTGGGGGTGTGGGGTGTGTGGGGTAGTGTGTTTTGTGTTGTGTGGGTGGTGGTGGGGGTGTGTGGGTGTTGTGTTTGGGTGTTGGGGAGTGTGGTGCAGGTTGGTGGTTTGGTGTGTGTGCGAGGATGGTGAAGTGTGGTGGGCGGGGGTTTGGGTGTTATGGGTGATGGTGTTTGGTAGGTTTGGGTGTGATGAGCTGATGAGGAGGGGTGCAGAGGCAGTGTAGTATCAGTAAGTGGGAGGATAGGATATGTGGAGCGGAATGAGCAAAGTGTGATGAGAGAAGTACGTGAAGGCGGTTAGAGTAGTGTAGAAGGGAATAAAATGTGTAAGGTGCTGAGTAGGAGGGAGTGGTATGTTGAGAGGGGCGGTGGAGTTAAGTGTTTAGGTTAGCTATTATGCTCGAATGGTGTGGGTGGTGCAGGCAGTATTTTGTGTAGATGATGGGGTGTGCTGATGTGTGGGGGATTGTTTTTGGTTTGGGTGTTGTGAGATTTGTTTATTGTGATGCTGCTGGGGTGTTTGGTTGGTGTGTTTGATTGTTTGTTGTGGTATGATTTAAGGAGGATGTTGTGGATGTGGCTTGAGTATAGATGTGGTTTACTGTTGTGGAGATGCGGCGGGATTGTGAGTGTTGAGAGTGGAGAGTGTTGTAATGTATGAACGTGGGGGGGAGTGGGTATCGTGTTGGAGGTGAGTGTGGAGTAGTGAGAAGGCTAGATGTGTTAGGCTGAGTGGTGGGTGATGGGATTATTAAGAGATGCGGTGAATGTGCGAACGAATAGAAGTTGGGTGGGGGTGAGAGTTGTGCTGTATTAGAGAATGTAGTTATGGGACAGTGTGTTAGAGTAGGAGATGATGGTGGATGGTGGGGGTGGGTGGTTGAGTGGATTGTTGTTTAGGTGTTGTGTTATGGTGAGATAGAGGGTATGGAGTGGTGAGTTGTGGGAGTGATAGTGGAGATGGTTGTAGGCTGTGAGATGCAAGGGTGGAGAAGGTTCTAGTTATCCAATTAGTAGATAATTATATTGTTATAATATTTATTCATTTATGTATGCGAGCAGTTTATTAAATATAAATGTATCGTATAGATTAGTATGATTCATGATATATTATTTTTTATTATCATGTTTTAGCTATAATAAGTCAGGATTGTTAATAGTGTAAGCTCTAGAATATAAATAAAAAATTAAAAGCACTAAAAGTGAGTTGAAAATAGTTAGATGTATATAATAGATAATTGAAAATTAAATGTATGTATCTATATAGATGTGTTATTGAGCGTGAAAACGAAAGGATGAATTGGAAGAGTAGTGAATAAGCCAAATATATTGTAGTAGAGTATCCCCAGGTAAAGAAAACAGATATATGTATCGAAGTATCATGTCATATATGGGTAGTATGATCATAAATGATTAAATATGTCTACTATGTGTGATATACTATAATTTACTGAGTAGAATGAGTCATTTTTGATATGATAAGAGAAGTTGATGTTATGAATAAGGGAGTTATCGTAATGGTTTCATATTAAATTATATGGTAATATGAATGACATAAATGCCAAATAAGTAGTAAAGGAAAGAGAGAGCAGTAAAGGGAAAGTAAGAGAGAGATGATAGGAGAATGCAGTGGAGAGTACAAGTCTATAGAGATTATATATATAAGAGTAGAGAAGAGTATTCTGAGATAAGTGAGGAGTAGAAATGGAGTAAATTCATATGTAAAGATGGCGGATTGATTATTATATATATTATGAATTAGTAATTAAATGAATTGATGTAGTAGTATATTATGCATATCAGAGGATAATGGCCCAAGTAATATGCATAGAGTAGTCAGTAGATTGAGATATATTAGGCAGAAGAATAAGTTGATTAGTAGATCATGCATGATAGAGTGTGAATGTAGAGGATAGTAGAGAAAAGTAAGAGTGCAGGATGTTGAAGTTGAGGGTTGTGTAGAGATGAGAGCCCTCCAAATGAGAGAATTGGTATGGAGCTTGAGTATTAGGAGAGAAAAGCTAATTATAAGAGCTGGAGTAGTATAGTATATCAATATAATTATATTTTTGAAAGGAGGTGATAAATAGGGGTATTTAGGAGCGTGGCATATGTGGTGGGTGGAGATGTGTAGCTGTTTTGATTGTGGGGGTTATACTGTGATGTGTGTGGTGTGGTGGGATGAGTAGGTGGTGGGGTTGGTGGGTTGTCTTTGTGTTCTGGACGTTTTTTGTGGTGTGGGGTGTGATTGGTGGTGAAACCTTGTAACGTTTGTGGTGGTTTGTGGGCAGTGGGTTTGGGTGAGTTGTGCTGACTGTCTTGATTTATGTGTAATGGTGAGAGATGGTTTTTGTGTTGTGTGTGTAGGTGGGTGGGTGTTGGGGTGGGTGGTGTGTGGATTTTTTTGTGTTGTGTGGGTATTTTGCGGTGTGTTTTTTGTGGTGTGGTTGGGGTTTGAGTGCTGTGTGTTTGTGTGATTGTTTTGCGTTTGTGGGTTTTGTGTGTGTGGGGTGTCTTGTTGTGATTGACTTTGGTGTGTGTCGTGTTGGGTTTGGTGGAAACGTTAGTGTGTGTAGTAGGGTAGAGAGAGGTGAGATCTCCAGTATAGGCGAGTTATGTTTAAGTGTGCAGGCAATTGGTTGTGTGTTGTAAGTAGGGTATGAATGGAGGGAGTAGAATATGGGAAGAGAGATAGGAGAATAGAGATGGAGAGAAGAAGTGCTATGCCGAAATTTGTTCCGTAAGTCCAGTGAGTGATAATTTGCTGGATATTGAGTGTAGATTTAAAAGAGAGAATTGCTGTTAGGAGATTGTGAAGTTGTATAAGGAGAATGTTTTAATAATATTGAGAAGAGAAATGGAGTGTTGCTGATGAGGAGAAGTGTGGCGAGTTATGTAAGTGGTGAAAAGGGTTGATAAAGATGTCTATATGAGTGGTTGAAGGTTGATTGAGAGAAGAGAAGATGGAGGTGATTGGCGAGGGAGAAATCGGTGTGGTGGATAGGAGGTGGTATTAGTGCGTTAATGAAGATTGTGAATAGGTAGTGGTATTGTGGCAGTGGTGGTATGGTGAGCAGAAGTACGAGTGAGTGAGGATAGTGAGAGTACGTCATAGTGGTAGTGTGGTGGTGACGAAAAGAGAGAGGAAGAAATGAGATGGGGAGATAGGATGGAGTGCGATGAGGAGAAGAGGAATGAGAATGGAAGAGTAGATGACAGGGTGTGCGAGTTGTGGCCAAGTTGTGAAGGAGATGTGGAGTGTTGTGATTCAGTAGAGAGGGGGAGGCAGTTAGTGGTCTCTAATCAGGTGTGCTGAAGTGGAGAGGAGGTGATGAGTGTGTAAAGCGCAGGAGAGGAAGCGGAAGTAGGCATTGTGTGTCGTGGAGGAGGGGTGGTGGAGTGAGATATATTTGTAGATATGTCTTCAGTATCATAGAATGAGTATGAAAAGAATATGTGAGTGATAAAGTAAGTGGAGTAGGTTAAATATGTAAAGAATCAATAGAGGTGTATGTAAATTCGAGTGGAAAAGGTCGGGAGGAGAATTATATAGTAGGCAGAGAGGCGGAGGTAATGATTTCATTAGGAGCAAAGCTAGAAATGATTGATAGGTGTCGGGTGTGTAGAGACGCAAGCTTGCAAGGAAAAATGGAAGTGATATGAGTGATAGTGAAGCGGTAAGGAGATACGGATAGGAGTGACTCGTTGGGATTAGATGGTGAGGAGAATGTGAGAGAGAGATAATTAATTGGTATTGATATAGGAGAAGGTGGGGGATTGAGTGTGTGAGGTGGAGTTAGGGGGGTTGTAGTGTGGGGGAGGAAAGCTAATAAATTGGGATTTGTGAGTGTAGGAGTAATATGTGAAGTGAGTGGAGTGATTGGGAGATGAGTGAGGGCGGGGTGTTATTGCGTGGTGACTATGGGTGTGTGTGGGTGCTTGGGCTGTGTGTGGGTTGTATGCTAGTATGTGTGGTATGTGGGTGGTGGTGAGTGGCGGTTTTTTGAGGGTGTGTGGAGTGGTGTGTGTTGGTGGGTGACTGTGTTGTAATTGGTGGGAATGATGGAGTGAGGTAGTTGAAGGATGTAGAGGGGTTTAGGGTTGTCTTGGTAGTGTGTGTGGTGTGGAGGTCGGCTGGCTGTGGGGGTGTGAGAAGTGTTGAGCTTGAATGGTTGGGGTTTGATGGAGTGGGAAGGGTATAGTTGGAGGAGTGAGTGGATGCTTTGTTGTGGATTGGAATTTTTTGTGGGTGGTGGGTTGTGTGTGATGTGTTGGGTGCGGTGTGTTGAGAGGTTATGGGGGTAGTTGGTAGTATTGGCTTGAAGGATTGATTGGTGTATGTGATATTAGAGTGAGGTGGTGTAGTGTGCGGGTGGGATAGTCAAGAGAAAAGAGTAAGAGCGAGATTGGCTGAAGAAAAGAGTGAGGCAAGGTATATATAAGAGTGAGTGGAAGGTTTGAGAGGGTTGCTGTTGAGGTTAGGTTAATGTAGGGCGAGGAGACAAAGCCGTTATGTTTGGTGTGATGTATGGGGGTGAAGATGTGGGATGGGTTTTGTAGGATTGGATGCTTTGTGGAGAGCTATACGTTAGCGAATCAAAGATGAGAGAGAGTCAGGTGGTATAGCATAGGCAGGGTGTTGGTTGGGATGGTGTGGGAGTGTTTAGGTGAGTGGAATTGGGTGAAGTGGGGGTGGTTTAGATGCCGGGGTGTGGGTTGGCGGTGGTGGTGTGGTGTGTGTGTGGGAGTGCGGGGGCGTGGTGTATGGATGGGTGGAAGGTGTGGACGGAGATGAGTTGGTTGATGGCTGCTTATTGCGTGGGTTTTAGTGGGTTGGGGTGTGGTGTATTTGCGTTGTTGGGTTGGTGTGTGGGATATGCCGTGCTGTGTTGATTGTGTGTGTGATGACTGTTGCTGTGATGTGTGAGGGTGTGTGGGCTGTGGGGGGTTGTTTTGTGGAGTGTGTGAGTTAGTTGAATTTTGAGTCGTGTTGGTGTGGGAGATGTGTTGTGTTGGTGGTTTGGGTGAGTGTGTGGTGGAGGTGGTTATGATGCGTGGGTTGTGAGTGATGTTGGTTGGTGTGTGTGGATGGGTTTGGGGTGGTTTTTGTTTGTGGTGTGGGTGGTTGTGTGTGGGGAGGTGTAAGGTGAGGAAGGGAATTGTTGTTTGTGGGGTTTGGTTGTGGCTGTGGTGGTGGTTTGGGTTTTGGAGTGTGGGGTGGTGGGGATGTGGTGTGTTGGGTTGCACGATTGTGGGGAGTGGGAGGATAGGAGATAGAGATGATGGAGAGAAAGGCGTCAAAGTGTTGTTTTTGTGTGATTTGTTGTGTGATGTGCTGGGGGTTGGTGAGATGTTGTGGGCGTTTTTTGTGTGTGTGTGGTGTGCGGTGTGAGTGTGAGGAGCGTGTGTGGTGATTACTGTGTGGAGGTGTTGAGTGTGCGTGTGGTGTGTTGTGGTTTTAACGTTTGTGTTTGGGAGTGTGATGTGTGCTGTGGGGGTGTTGATGGGGGTGTGGGGAGGAGATGTTGGGCTTGGGTAGTTGGTGAGCTGTTGGCAGCATGTGAGGGGGGGTGTGTAGTGTGTTGTGCTTGGCATGAGAGGTGTTGTGATATGTGTGTTGTGATGGGGGTGGTTTTGATGTGTGGTGAGTGTGTTAGTGGGTGCGACGGATATGCACCGCCATTTTGTCCTACTAGTGCAGCAGATGGAGTAGATGCCTGAAAATGAAAAAAGATTGTATTAAGTTTACGTTCAAGGGAGGAGAGGGAGGGAAGTAGCGACTTACCATTTTAGTTGGATAATAGAACAGGGAACTAGAGAGAGAGAAAATGTGCGTCCGTCACTCGTGTGATTCAACGATGGAATGATTCTCACTGTGGAAGGCTCGCCATTTATAAAGAAATGCTTGATTCTCATTGGATGATGATCCTCATTGGACAATAACATCAAGCTGATTCGAAATCTAACTCTGTCGTTTTTCGCCAATGTCCCAAAATCTTAAATGGCGTCTCACATCTAAACGAAGACAGATAGGAACAAGCCGATTGTTTCACTGAATTTGTCTCACTCTTAGCTTTCAAACGAGCTATCGCACGACAAAATCCGTCCACTGGAAGCCAAAATCGAAGCAAGCTGTCCAGAGGGGGGGGACGTCAGTGAAATTTCAAAATTTGATGAAAAATGTTTTGGTGACGGTCCCAGGTCGAAATTCCACACTTTGGAAAATTTTCAAATTTTTACCCATACAAAGCCACTCTGACACTTAGGATTTTTTCAGGTGAGCGAGCTCCGACCTAAAATCTTGTAACCGCTCTAACTTTTGAACGAAGACAGATAGGAACAAGCCGATTGTTTCACTGAATTTGTCTCACTCTTAGCTTTCAAACGAGCTATCGCACGACAAAATCCGTCCACTGGAAGCCAAAATCGAAGCAAGCTGTCCAGAGGGGGGGGGCGTCAGTGAAAATTTTTTCTCTCCGATTTCGCTGGAAACATCCTTCCTAACCCAAAATTTCACGTAGATTCCGAATCTGGCCTCCGTTTTCTCATCCGATGCTTCGTTTGGGCGCTACACACCAAAACGTCCCAAATTCTAACTCTGTCGTTTTTTCGAAAAATGTTGAAAATTTTTTCTCGCCGATTGCCTTGAAACTCACTATACAGATAAAGAATTTCACGCTGATTCCAAATCTGAAATCCGTTTTCCAATCCGATGCTTCGTTTTGAAGCTAGAGCCCAAAACGTCCCAAATTCTAACTCTGTCGTTTTTTCACCAATGTCCCAAAATCTTAAATGGCGTCTCACATCTAAACGAAGACAGATAGGAACAAGCCGATTCTTTCACTGAATTTGTCTCACTCTTAGCTTTCAAACGAGCTATCGCACGACAAAATCCGTCCACTGGAAGCCAAAATCGAAGCAAGCTGTCCAGAGGGGGGGGGACGTCAGCCGAAAATTTTTTCTCTCCGATTTCGCTGGAAACATCCTTCCTAACCCAAAATTTCACGTAGATTCCGAATCTGGCCTCCGTTTTCTCATCCGATGCTTCGTTTGGGCGCTACACACCAAAACGTCCCAAATTCTAACTCTGTTAAAATTTTGAAGAAAAATTTTTTCTCGCCAATTGCCTTGAAACTCACCCTACCGATGCAGAATTTTACGCTGAATCCGAATCTGGCAGCCATTTCACCATCCACGACAACCTAGACGGTCGCCCACGTCAACCTAGACGGTCGCCCACGTCAACCTAGGCGGTCGGCCACGTCAACCTAGGCGGTCGGTCACGTCAACCCATACGAGACCAACACATCCGAGTCTCACACTCTGTCGTTGCAGAGGGGGGGGGAGTCAGCGAACATGTTGTGAACCAACCTGGCCGGCACACCACGACAGACTCTGTCGTTCCAGAGGGGGGGGGGACTCAGACCCGAAGCACCACGGCGGCCGACCACGACACTCTGCCGTTCCAGAGGGGGGGGGGCGCCGGTCGAGTGTTTATCACTTGCTTACTACTATTGCCAATAATCATGTATAACTAAATTTGATAAAGGTGTCATCTTTTCACATGGAAACACCAACTAGTCGAAATAATCGTATCGCATTGCCCTCCGACTAAATGAACAGCTGGAACTCTCAGTACCTCTACAGCAGATGTGATGAATTCTTTTTTCGCTCATAGTATCCAAGGTAACCGAAGCATAGCGAAAAAATCAAACAGACTTATCACTGTAATTTTGTCATTTTTTTACAGACTACAGACTGAGTCGCTTGAGAATGGCCTACGTTGGAAGCCAAAAGATCTCGCGCAAATAAATTGTGCTTTAAATTGATCAATCAAGAAAGCTGTGGGGAGTCTATAACCTGAAAACATTTCAAATGTTTTGTCGTTGTGAATTTTGTCATTCGTACTCATGTAAATAGACCGTCTAAGTTTCTTGTTTGATTGGAATCGGGTTGCTATAATCTTCAGAGTTCATGATTGGTTGAAATCTGAAAACAGTCATGAACCTTCTTTGACTGTTTTGAAATGGCCACTCCGCGCATTGATTTGACACGCATCTATTTCTTACTGTCTCTTCTGTAATATCCGTGTTTATTCAATGATGTCTGAAATGTGACCACATTCTATTGCCTATCTATCAATCTCCTTATCTCTTCACTCTTTCAGTAATTTCACCTAAAAGTTCAGCTTGTCCGCCTGTCCTTTTAGCCAACTCACGATCCATAATGCCAAAACTCGACGAGCTTCGTCTTCTTTCATCATCTCTCAAGGCACATATCATCGTTGTTTCCGAAACATGGTTGACTGGGGAAATTGATAACGCACTCTTACAAATACATGACTCCGACTTGTACAGATTCGACCGGATATCGCGCAGAGGGGAAGGGGTGGTGTCTGTGTTTGAGAATATCATGATTTTTTCTTCTCGTCAATTGCTTCCAACTACAGTCGTCCCATTCTACATTGAGGTGGTTTTTGCTCATGTAGCTTAGAACAGATATTATTCCATTATATCATGTGTGATCAGTGGCGTCGCGTGCTCCCAGACCATCGGCCTTCACTCGGCATTGGAATACTTTTTCTATACCAAACACTTTTATGTTACATTAATTTTCACAAAAGCTGAATTTTTGATAACAATATCCCGAACATTTTCTAAGGCCAAGTGAATGTGAACATGAGAAGTGATTGCTCATGTCGGTGAACCGCCTTACTCAAGGAGCTGAGATCACATTATCTCGAGAAAAAGGAGGCAAGGCCAACAGTGTTTCTCACGTCCGGTCAACCACTCACTTGTTTGAAATTTTGATGCATTAAAATGTCTTGTGTGTAATGTATTGGTTCGGCAGCCTAGAAATACATGGGCGTTCGAGAGATATGGAAAACAAGCTGTGGGTGGACGCGTGTTAACGATCGCCGAAACCTTGTCTTTCGTGGCAGTCATACCGCTTCCGGAAATTCTATGACCAAGAAAATCAATGGAATCCTGCATGAAGCAACACTTCTTCTTATTAAAAAAGCAAGAAATTCAGCGGATACTAAGTATTTATTATATAAATTGCCAATATTTCGCCTTACGGCTTTATCAAGGCACAATAGAAACAGAGAGAATGGCGAGGTATTTATAGAAGGACTACATGTAAAAAGAGTTCACAGTTCACAGCAGGGTGCACACAGGCTAAGAGCAAGCTATATGGAAAAGTCAACATGACGTCCATGACAGCCGTTCATCAACATGCCGTCGTGGCGACTGATGTAGAGAGCTTCCACTGCTCTTCTCTTTTGAGTGTTACTCAAGCCTCGATGTACTATCGACCAGCGAACGTGAGATTCAGGCGACGAGGTGCTGTGCTTCTCCACGAAATGTTGATGTACAGCACTGTTGTCCTGAGTAGTCCTGAGTTGTCCTGCTGTACATCAACATTTCGTGGAGAAGCACAGCACCTCGTCGCCTGAATCTCACGTTCGCTGGTCGATAGTACATCGAGGCTTGAGTAACACTCAAAAGAGAAGAGCAGTGGAAGCTCTCTACATCAGTCGCCACGACGGCATGTTGATGAACGGCTGTCATGGACGTCATGTTGACTTTTCCATATAGCTTGCTCTTAGCCTGTGTGCACCCTGCTGTGAACTGTGAACTCTTTTTACATGTAGTCCTTCTATAAATACCTCGCCATTCTCTCTGTTTCTATTGTGCCTTGATAAAGCCGTAAGGCGAAATATTGGCAATTTATATAATAAATACTTGGTATCCGCTGAATTTCTTGCTTTTTTAATCATTACTACCGGATACGTGGAAAAAGCTCTCTGGATCAACACTTCTTCTCATTCAAAGTTAGACCACTCTCTTGGATCGTCTTCAAAACTTTACGGAGTCGCTGGTTATGCTCGTGCTCGTCTTTCCCAAAAACAATGATGTCATCCATGTAACTGATTGCACCTTCACATTCTGCGAGAGTTTGACTAATAACATTATGGTATATCTCAGGCGCTGCATTGATGCCGAACATCAGGCGCTTGTACCGAAAGAGCCCAAAAGGAGTAACAAAGGTAGTAATCGGTCTTGAATCAGGATGCAATTCGATCTGGTGGAAACCCCAGTTCATGTCAAGTCTAGAGAACTTTTTTCCTGTGCTGACCTCCGTTAGCATTTCATTAATGTTTGGAAGTGGATACTTGACTCTTTTCACGGCTTCATTTGCACGCCTCATATCAACGCAAATACGATCATTGGACCCGTCTTTCTTTGGAACGACAACTATTGGACTGACCCAGTCTGAAGGGGTGTGTACTTCCTCAATGACATCGGACGCGGAAAGCTCTTCCAGGGCCTTTTTAACTTTCTCCCTCATCGAAAAAGGAATCGGTCTCACTTTCTGAGTGACTGGAGTAACATTCTCGTCAAGGGTTAGCCTTAATTGGTACTCACGAAGCTTTCCTAGGCCTGAAAAAGCGTGCTTGAACTCGTCCTGGACACACGTCCTGCTGTCAATTGCATTGACGTTCATCTCAATCAATTTCAAATCTATGGCAGTTTGCTTGCTCATAATGGGATCACCTTCACCGTCAAAGACAATAAATTCTCTGGTGCATGAATGACCAGATGGCACTTTTATCTCAGTCAGAAATTTGCCATAAACATCGAAACCTTTCTTATGACCATACGAGTAGAGTTTTTCCTGAACAGGCCAAGACTTACACTGGACATTTGCGGACCTCAACTTTTCCCATGTGTTTCTGTCCACAACATTAACATTGCTACCAGTATCAATTACCAATTTCAAAGACTGTCACCCAACAACTGCCTCAATGGATTCATGTGGAGAATTCAGTGAAAATGCATAGTTGCCATAACCGATGATGGCTTCAGATTCGGAAGCATCGGGGAAAGAAGACAGAGTATTCACTTGTTTGTTGCTCTTGCAACAAACTGCATAGTGGCCTTTAGACTTGCATGTCAAACATGTGGCTGTCCTATCAGGGCAATTACGGTCATTTGCAAGATGATTCGTGTTATTGCAGCGAAAACAGTGACGCTGATTAGATGCAGATGTAAGCCTATTAGACGCACCAAGCGCATCGCCTTGCGAATTGGATCTGTGCTGAGGTTTGGAAAAATTCTGCGGCTTGTGCTGAGTTCTGTGATTTTGTGGATTAGAAAAATTTCCACTGTTGTCTGGCTTGAAACAGTTTCTGTGAGGTTGACCTCCATTCCTAGGTGGACCAGACTTAATTCTGTTGACATGGGAAGATCTGTCGTCGAAATTCCTAGCTTGGTATCTTGACACCTCAAATGAGCGACAAGAGCCAATGACTTCGTCGAGAGATTGTCGGTCACTTTTTCTAGGATGCGCTCACGCAGAACTTGAGAACGCAATCCTTCAACTAGCTGATCAAGGATAGCTTCATCTGGATGATCATACTCGCAAAGTGCAACCTGTTGCCGAATTCTGGTTACAAACTGGTCAATCGAAACTGGTCATCTTGGCGCAATCTGCGAAACAGATGTCGCTCGTACGTCCTATTGGATTTTGGAGCAAAGCAAGTAGTTAGACTATGAACGCAGCAATCAAATGGATCTCCGTCCGCTTTCTCCTTATCCTCTAGCGTAATATATATGTCCTGCACATCAGTACCCGCTAAATGCAGTAAAAGAGCCTTTTTCCTTTTGGATTCTGTAATTGCACGGCCTTCAATCATATATAGGAAACTCCTAATATACTTCTTCCAGGCAGAACTTACGTTATCTGCCTTCACGTCAAAACTCGTAACGCCCAGACTGTCGAAACTCATTTCAAGAAAAAAAATTGACTTAACCAAAATAGACACTTAACCAAAACAATGCATTAAATAAGGACAAAACAGCTTTATTAATCCTCGTCGCCAATGTAATGTATTGGTTCGGCAGCCTAGAAATACATGGGCGTTCGAGAGATATGGAAAACAAGCGTGTTTCCAGATACACGTTCACGAAAGTAGCATATTATCTTCAAAAAATCATAGCACTAAAACACAAGCAATGTGTTTAAACATTTAATCGAATGCATCTATAAATTTCATTAAATGCAAAAGTCATAGACATCACATTGTGTAGTATTTCTTATTTATCAGGTGTTGGCCTACCTTGCTTGACGACTAATCTTTTCAGTATATTCCCTTCGGATGAAAGGCGTGGTTATCATCTCATCTGCATGCAGTGCTAAACATAGTGTCACATTAGTCACGCAAAAACAAATACATAATGTGATTCTACCGAATCTGGGTGTTCGAGTCAGATGCATTACTCTGCATTCATTGGAGAACGCTCATCATCTGATCGCAGTCTTGGCTGAACGTCAGCCATCTGCTACTAGCTGCTACTAGCCATCTGCTACTAGAAGCCTCTATGACATCAAGCGAATCCAGGAACAATTGGGTTGCGCTTCCCTTACTATATTTAGGTATCGCGCCTTGATCAAGAATTGCGTAGAATTTCATTGCAAAAAATTGGCGAAGGCAAACAAAGCATTATGTCTATCGGGAAAGCCAATATTGTCGGGGGCGCGTGCGCTTACTGCCTCACACGCACACAACTCTCTTTTGCTGTCTGAACATCAGTGCTCCGTCTGAACACACGACTAGTTTGTGTGTCTAATTGTTCGAAGAAAACAGCTGTGATTCGAGCACGTGCTGCAAAACTGTTCGCTCTGAGGTTGAGCGTCTGATTTTGAGACGGAAAGCAGCTGTGCACAGCTATCACGAGAAGCTATCGAATTTAAATGAATGACACTTTTTATTTTTATAATTGTTGGAAAATTATTTTTGAGGATGCGCCGAAGGCCTCGCAGGTACGGAGAAGACGCCACTGCGTGTGATTTATATCCCACCTGGTTTGAGCAGGACCTGACCATGTTTCACCAAAATTATTGAATATCGCTGCAAGCATTTTTTTTGAGTCTCTCACTGTACTTTTTAATAAGTCAATCACAACAGATGCTTTTCCTCATTTCATCAAATATGCTTGCATGTCCTGTTCCAAAGCTGTCATATCCCCAGTTTTTGCGATTTTCGCCCAAAGTCTCTTCTGCCCCATCCTCGAAACTTTTTGAGCGAATCGTCTAGGACAAAATAAAACCGAAATTGATTGCCTATTGCCTGTTATGGTTTATATCAACATGCGTACCGAGAGCTTGGCCCAACTACGACAGCTTTGCTCGAGCTCTGAAAGGCATTGGACTTACATCAAACTTCCGCTGTGGATTGATATTGCCTTGATCTTTCACAAGCATTTGACAAATTGCAGTTCCATCGTCAGATTAATTACTTCAACGGATGCGGTTTCGACAATAGACTTCTCAAATGGCTTCGTTCCTATCTGACATGAAGATGGAGGCATGTGAAAATCATGAATAGTTTTGGTCCTCCATT
Source organism: Prostheceraeus crozeri (assembly GCA_907163375.1). Classification (NCBI taxonomy): domain Eukaryota; kingdom Metazoa; phylum Platyhelminthes; order Polycladida; family Euryleptidae; genus Prostheceraeus; species Prostheceraeus crozeri. Next base: position 32,521 of record CAJQUW010015990.1, on the reverse strand, counting down.
GCTCATTAACTCGGGTGTACCCCAGGGGTTTGTGTTAGGCCCGTACTTGTTCGGTGCATTCATGGGTTCTATTCAAGTGACCAATACAAATAGTGTCAATTTACAAACTGTGAAGTAAGCGGACGACATAGCCATCATTGAGACTTTGTCTATAGATGACCTTTCATCCATGTACTCGAATGACATTGTAAAAATATTTAAGAGCTATGTTCTTGTTCTGACTGTATCAAAATATGTTCAACTGTGCATTCACAAGTCAAGTAATTTTTCTGTACATTTTAGCGGAGTTTCACTTGTCAAGTCAACTGAAATTCTTTATGTCATTTTTACAGAACGATTTAAGTGGAATCAACAAGTATCAGCAATTCTTGCCACTGCCTCTCAGAGATTCCACATCATCCGCTGTCTGAAGTTAGTGCTGAAGCCCGATGATCATTTTATAGTCCATCATTCGCTGATCACTTAATACTTCGTGTATGCATCACCGGTTTATGGCCGTCTACCAACTACAGTCCGTTTCATAAAAAGTGGATCATCCTAAAATTTGACTAAATAAAACATAAGTATGATACAGAAAGCATTTTTCATATTATTTCATGTCCCTAATATATTTAAATGTCCTTATATAATCTGATAAGCTATGATACAGTAACGGTTCTTAGGAAGCTAATATTTTGTGGCCCTACCCTTATTGTCAATAACATATTACCAATTCGTCTAGGCATTGATTCGATGATATCGTTGATTTTTGACTGATCTAACTTTCTCCACTCTCTTTTTAACAGTGACGTAAGTTGTAATACGCCATCTGTAGGTAGCAGTGAACGACGAACGTTACGTTTTAGAATACTCCATACATTTTCTATGGGATTCAGATCAGGGGAACGAGCTGGCCAAGATAATGTCCTAAGCCCTAATTGAGACTTGCATAAGACTCATAACTCCTGTGACACGTAGCATTATCATCCATAAATAACCAAGTCGATGGATCACCAAGTTGATCTGTCATTTGGCCAATGTTCATTCGTAAAACATTCACATAGCGTTCAGAATTCATGGTTCCTTGCTGTATGTGAAGTTCAGAGCGGCCATTGGTCCAAATGCCAGCCCAAATCAGTAGAGTCGCACCACCTTGTACCCGGGGACGATGTAAATGTCTCGGAATTTCCTGATCAGATTTTATCCATAATCTCAATCGACCATCACTATCCTTCAGACGGACTGATGCCTCATCAGACCAGACAACCCGATCCCATTGATTTCGCCAGTGACAATGACTCATTGCCCATCTGAGACGTCTTTTTGTATGCTGATCTGATAATTCGATCTGAGAGGGCCTCTTACAGCTCTTGAAATTCGACTCAATAAGTCTTCTACGAATAGTGGACTTAGAAATGGACGAGTCTAGTACAGCCATCTCAGTTAACGAGAGACTTGGATCAACTTTAACAAATCTCAAAATTAGGCGGTCTCTACGTTTGGATGTTTTACGTGGACGGCCAGAGCCCTCTTTACGACAGAGTCGAAAATCATCATTATGCCATCAATGCACATTTGTGTAAGGAACATTTAGTCGCTTGCTTGTAGCTCGCAAAGAAAACCTTAGTTCTAGCAAGGCTGACACTTTGCCTTTTGTGAATGCGATCTCGTTATTGTTCATTTGTGCTTTGTATTGTTTTCAACCGGTAAGAGATAGATTTCTAGCTGAAAGCAATCAGGAGTGCTGCCAACACCACCGCAACGAAGTCAGGAAGCTATGGAACATGAAGTGAAGTTAATCACATGTAGCAGTTACATTATTGTTGATGAATAATGGTGCTATACTGGCTCTGATTGACCGATTTTCTTTATTTTTGTTTTGCTTGATAGCTTTTGACTTGTAGAGCAACATATTACATAACAAAGGAAACAAATGCAATTTTATAAGAGTGAGGTATGATTTTGTGTAACATTGCTAAATGAAGATCAAATTATCTACTACTTTTTTATCTATAACAGGAAAACAACTCAATATTCATGCTTGAAATTTCCAACAATGATATTAATAAGCACAACTGACATATCTTCCAAATTTCAGAGAAATTCGTTCTAGTTTGGCGGAGTTAGACAAAGATTGGCGATGTTTAAGGGTGATCCATTTTTTATGAAACAATCTGTTCTTTGTCAAATAAATTGCAGCGATTTCAAAATTGTTTATATCGCTTTATATGTGGCCCTACATGTGATTGTATGAACTTCCCGCCGCTTGAAGATCGTTTTCGAAGTGCAGCATTAAATTTGATCACAAAACGTCATGAGAAAGATGTTCATCCACTGAACTGCCTCTTGCTAAGTGTTTCCGGATTCCAAAGTCATATACATGCAGAAGATCGAACTCGCTCATTCCTTGGACTACACAACTGTACAATAGCTCAATTCGGTGATTTAACTTTTACTTTGCACTTGATTTCTGTTTTATCTCTATGTACAACTTGTGACGTGACTTTCTCTGTGATTTGCAGTGACTTTCATTTGTGACAACACTGCTACTACTACGACGGTGCACATCACCATCGAAGCCTTAAGGGCGAAATATCTGTTGCCAATAAAGTTTTCCATAACGGCTCCTTGCTTTGAGTTCGAAGAGTATGGCGAGCGGCACGCGGGGATCTTTCAGAGATCTCTCTTTCTCACACGCACACACACACACACACTCGATTTCATTTCACTAAAATCCCTTAAAAACTTGCGTACATCAATAGTCCTATCATATATTGTGACTTTAATTACATATGAGCAATTCCACGCAACTGTCAACATTTAAGTCAAAAAATTGAATTGTCGGATAATAATTATAAACACACTTTTTCATTTCAAAATTTCCCCATAAGTCCGAATCTGATGTTGAATTTAATTTTTAAAGTCGATTTATAGCTGAATTTTTACAATTTTCTTCAAAATTCATTTTTTTGGAATTTACATTATTTTTCACATGAATTTCATCATGATTTTTTTGCACAAGATAGTTAATTATTTTTCTTTTCAACAGTAATACTATAAAATCAGGTCAGGAATGATAGAAAAATATTTTAGATTCATTCAATCTTTAATTTTTGCTGAGAAATTTTACATTGTATAACACACGTAAAAAATGTAACGTTATTACGCTTCAGAGCGATTTTTTTATCTGTAGGATTATCTATGAAGCCGAATGTGGCATAATCCTATATCCTAAGCTAGCATCGGTCACTTATGATGGAGCAACAGTGACATTGATTTTCAATCGCTTCATAAATGCTGCATAGAATGTAACGTTATTACGTTTCAAGCGCAATAACGTTACAGAACTTTATTTTATCATTGTAAACAGCCATCCAAGGTCTCAAGAGGAACCTCGCGAGTACCACGACACAAACTTTGATAAATTTCAAATCATATCGTGTGTATCTGACATCAACTTATCTAAAAGTATAACTGGTCTTTTTTATGAGAACAACGCTATATCGCACGTAAACACTAAATTCCAATGACGCATTTTGTAGTACAGTATATTGAATAGGTTGGTATCAATTTAGCGGATAAATATGAATAAAATGCATCTATATGGTTTATGTAGATGCTCTGAAGCTACAGCTTGCATGTTTCATTTGCTTTGCTATTCTTCATAAGTGAATCAGTAATAAATTAAAGTCCGTTGTAGCAAAGTTGCACGATATGAAAATCGAGTAATGGCTACTTATGAGAAAAAGTCTACGAATTGAAAGACTTAATCGAGACCATTATACCATAAAAGCAAAGTTGAAATCATATAAGCATCCTAGTTGTTGGAAATAAGTTCTGGATTGCCCTAGCAGTTGTATGTGTTGCATAGTTAAAGTCACGGAGTCAAGTCAAAATAGTCCTCCTGAGAAATGATCTTTAATGCTTTAGATCAGTGGTTCCCAACCGTTTTTTACTGCGGTACAGATTATGGCAATTAAAATACTTGGCGGTACATCGACTTAAATTTTGGATTTTTTATTGTTTAGGCCAAAGCTCACTTAATAGTTGATAAGAATTTAAAAAAGAAAATGACCCGATTGAAAATTTATTTCAGTATTCATTCAGAGCACAAAAAATACGTCTAATGATCAATACGAAAATGCGAACAATTTTTATTTTTTTGATGACTCTGAATTTTATGCCTGCGAAAATTTGAGATCGAAATACAAGTACAAACATAAAATCAGTTCATAAAAGTGATGAAGGGAAAATAGGTAAAAGATACGTATTTTCCTAAGGAAAATACTAAATTGCCTCAAAGGGATCCATGACGTTGAGAAAGAGTAGTAAAATTTGGAGTGAAATTGCTGGTCAAGGAACATCGGAGATCATCTTCTGCCACTAATCTATTTCTTGACTTAGTTTTCATGTGAAGAAGGGATGAAAACCCGCTTTCACAAAGGTATGTTGTTGGAAAAGGGAGTAGAATTGTTGAAGCACTCTCGGCAAGTTTTCCATATGTAGACGTGTCCCAAAATTCTAATAGCGGCACTCTTTCGAATTTGTCTTTCGATACTTGGTCATTTTGAAGCAGGATGAAATCGTGTTGCAGTTCCTCGGGTATGTTCTCAACTTTGGCATGAAACGGATTTCGCACCCAACTCATTTCCATCGTGAAATTCACATCATCAGGCATATATTTGTTCAACCGAGCCTGAAGAACTTCCATGAACTCCACGAAAAGATTGCTCACATCGTCAAGTTGCACAGTTTGGGATTCTTCCAGGAACAGCGCTAAATCCGGAAAGGAAGCTATTTTTCTACTTTGCATCTTTTTTCACATCAAGCTCGAGTAACTGCTTGAAAGTGTTTATGCTGTCCACGACATCCACCACCGTTTTGTTTTTGCCTTGCATAGACACATTTAACGCATTTAAACGAGTGAATATGTCACTGAGAAAGCAGACTTTTGCGACCCATCTGTCGTCATTCAAACGCTCAGTAAGTTTGTGACCAACATCGCGCAAGAAAACTCCAATTTCGTCGCGCATGGCAACCACTCGTTTCAAGACTTTACCTCTGGATAGCCACCGTATTTCGGAATGAAGCAAAAGATTAACAAAATCTGCTTTCGCTTCAATGGCCAACTGTCGGAAAATTCTTACGTTCTTTGGCCGTGATTTAATGAAGTTAACAATTTGCACAACTTCATGAAAGACTGACGATAATTCAGGACTCAGTTCCTTTGCCGCCAAATTTTCTCTATGCAGCAGACAATGCATAGACATCACACTTGGATTCTGTTCCTCGACGTAAGCCCGAAAGCCTTTCTTATGTCCCATCATGGCCGGGGCTCCGTCTGTCGAGACAGCCACACAATTTTTCCACTGAAGTCCGTGCTGCGAAAAGAAGTCATTCACGAGGTCAAAGATATCCTTTCCTGTAGCTGAGGTAACGAGCGGACGACAGAATAAAAATTCTTCGATGAAATTACCATTATTTTGAAAGCGAATAAATACCAAAACTTGCGCTTCAGAAGAAACATCTGTTGTCTCATCTAACTGCAAGCTGAAACGAGTTTCATTCACAGCCTTCACAACTTGGTCAAGGATGTCAGAAGATATCAGATCTATACGCCTGCGAACCGTATTGTTCGAAAAAGGAACTGACTCCATTTTCTGTTTCGCGTCTTTCCCACACATTAATTCTGCCATCATTAATGCTGCTGGCTTTATCAATTCTTCGCCGATAGTGTGAGGTTTCTTACACTGTGCTACCAGGTAGGCAACACGGTAAGAGGCTTCCGTCGCGGACCTCATACTTGAGAATCCAGGCGTTTCTGTGTCAATCCTACGACGCTTCACCCAGCTTCTTTATCTTTCCAAAATTGAGGGGCTTACCTACAAGGTTTGGATGCTTCGATATAAAGTGTCTTCGAAGTTTGCTCTCAACGAGCGACGTGTGCGCCAGAACCTCCAGACACACCAAACGCTGAGGACGATCCGTCACTGATTTATCAGCAAGACAAGAAAATCCTAGTTCACGGAATTTGTCTTGAAATGAATACACTCGTTTAGCCATGATGAATGTAAAACAGAAGATCACTATGTCGATGCGATTTCTGACAAAAAAGGCAGAGAAGCTAGACTAACAGTGCACACGTAAGCGCCCAATGGGAGAGTTTCCTTCTCGTGCCAAGTTTGCGCGCGCTGGCTGTCTATGACGCAAGTTCTCTGGATCGATCCTTTGCGCTGCTTGCGTGTGTGCTAAAAGTAGATATTACGACAGCTCTGTGAGTGTGGCAGTGTGGCAACGCCGAATTTTAATATCTCATCAACAGAGCGTGTTTCTGAAACGCAGATTTACAAAGTCATGCTTGCTGCGATATTGATGATGGGATGATGCTTCTTGAGCAGCGTCGCGGTACAATCAAATATTCCTCGCGGTGCAGTTTTGTACCGCGGTACCGTGGTTGGGAACCACTGCTTTAGATAAAACTGTTCCAGAAAAAGTCTCGAGATAAAATGCAAATAACAGAAACGTCCTCAGCAACATCTGAAACCTACGCTTCTGTTCAATTTTAAGCGGAAAATTAATAGTCTGAGTTTGAAACCAGGTATAAGTAGGCCTACTTCCACTGGCAGTCAGAGCCTGGTTTTCCGACTAAAATTTTAACGGAAACATATGTTATTCATATTTTTTTAGCCTTACCCTGGGACAGGTTTATTGAAGCCAAATTTTAGGACCATTTCGTGAAAAAAGCATTTTGACAAGGAGCCAAAGTCAGACTTTTCCTTCAGATTGCTATCTCATTTGTCATGTGATCATGATGCTCAAACTGAGTGGATAATTCTGCAAGTCTCCATGGAAAGCGTAAGCTGTCCAAATCATGATTAAAAATGTATGTGCTTTCTTGCATACATTTGTGACTTCTGAACTGTAATCTACGCTGCAGTACTATCAACCGTATGTCAAGTCATTTCTCCTAAGGAAGCCAGTTGAAAGCTTGAGTTATAAACAGACCATCCTGCAGACAAGAGTCTTCGGGAAATCATACCTGTCTGAAAGAATGTTTCATCCATAAGAGTGTAGTTTGAATGTATGACGGCATCGGTGTTAAATCGTTGGATGGTCGACACACGGTATTGCGTAAAATTTTGGTTACATACTTTGCTGCCTGTGATGTGTAAGCATCATCTGAGGGAGAATCTGCAGACGTAACCGTTCTATAGTGTTCGTACAGCACATTATTTGAAATTGATCAATCAAAGTTTGAATTTAGCCAACTAGTTTAATAAATAATGTCATGTAATACGCAGTAAATTACTGGTATCACTTGAAATATTTGGGGGTAGACTTAAACACATAAGCAGAAAATATGAACATCATGATGTCTCTGAATTGCCGACTTGTTTATTACGGCTTTAGTTCTTAACTATTTTGAATTAAACAAGAATTGAACTACAAGAACTCATGAAATCAATTTGAACGGTGGTGGAAAACTTGAATTCATCTGCTTTTTCCCAAGATAAAGTATTTTCAAAATAACTGAAAGAAAAATACCTTCATCGCTACTGCCTACTTTTATCAGTAGTAAGACAGGAACATCTCACCATTCATCTGAAAAACCCCGAGCAAGCATGGGAGGACTTCAAAGCGTTGTATTGAGGCTAGCTGGAACATGTGAAGCCGAAGTAACTTCCACTTCAGCCAAATGTAAATCCGGATTTCGTACGTGTAACGTTATTACGCTTCAGCTGTAACGTTATTACGTTTCCTTTCTAAAGATTACTACTAGAGGAATGCACAAATTCAATTCCAACAGCTTCTGTGATGTTGATATGATCTTCAACATTGATTTCATGGGATAATGACATCGATCAAATCTTTCAATTCGCAGACTTTTTCACATAAGTAACCACTACTTGATTTTCATGTCAATTCGTGTAACATTATTACGTTTGACCTTAATTAGTTATTGCGTTACAAGGAAAGAATGGCAAAGCAAATCGAGCATGCAAACATTAATTTCAGGGGATCTGCTAACCATTCTGTTCCATAGATCGATACCAACCTGGTAACATCTGCTACAAAAATGTCATTGAAATGTAGTAAATGCGTGCGATGTAACGTTATTACGCATGGAATTGCTCATATAGATCTGCAAGACCTCATATATTAAGTCATGCAATCGCGTATACGTGTATGTTTAACATACTCCTGTGCGTTTTAACGGTTTAATTAATTAAAGGAAATTTGCTTTCTCTTCTTAGTTCATGAACAGATAGATCTTCTTACCTGGTGACTCTTAAGTAGCGTGTAGGAGTTGTATATTTGGTAGTGTGATTTGGAACATATGTCATGCAAAATTTGAAAGAGTGGACTGTTGAGCAACATAGAGATAATTTATTTCTTTTTAACTTAATTAAGTATCACTCAGGCGAAAATATTTTTCAATTTATTCCATACAATGAGAGAAGTTGTTGCTTGTATTTCAGATTCATTCCGTTTTTCGTTACACAATCCCTTTTCGCGCCTTCAATGAATGCATCAACCTTGTGTCTGGCTAGACACACCTGTAATTCACGTAATTCACATTTGTATTTTATCCTCTGGATTGAAGCATTTTGATTTGCATTGTCACTAATCGGCGCTCTTATTTTATCTTTGTCATCAAATAGAATTAATTTGAGAAATTCTAAATTTGTTGTGAGATTCAGATGCCAGTGAATATTTTATCTCGAGTTGGAAGATTCTTTCAAAATTTTGTGCATTGAAGTCCTCATATCGATTTATTAAGCGATTATCTTTAAGAAAGGAAATTTACAAAAGTCTTTATCTTCTCTCTAGCGTTCAAATAAAGTCTGTATTTCTTTGCGAACTAACACGAAGCTGTATTTGTCAATTTTTAAAGAAGAATCTTACCCTCAAATGTGAAGTACCTGAACAACTCTCTCTCTCTCTCTCTCTTGAGATTTGTTCATATCTCTATTATTTAAGTCAACAGTTAGACATAAATTTAAAACTAATCCTGTAATGCCTCATTTTTGATAGTTACAGTTTCACATTTATTTCAGATTCAGTTGTTATCCTTTCTTAGTGCTGAATAGAATCTCAGCCGGTTGTTCCAGAGATCGCTCGTTAAACCCGCTCATTGAGCGCGTGCATTAAACTTTTCAATGAGGCCTCTCTAATTTTGTTCCAAAGAGCCGCTCATAAACAGACCTCATCACAAACCAAGGCTGCATAAAGAAGAATATGATTGACCTACATCCCTGCATCATGTTTACGTCAGAAATGACAGAATGATTAGCAGACCAATCATAATACGATGATGATCCAAAATTACGTCCATGTGCGTCAATTCATCACCTTTGTCAGTCGTTGTGACAGCATGGAATACAAAGGACCGAAACGATCACCGCGATTTACCGAAGCAGAGCTTCATGCTTTGGTAGATAGCTGCATTGCAAGGTGGAAGATTCTTTGCTCAAACATCAACACTGATAGTGTGAATCATGAGAAGCAGAAGGCCTGGTTGGATATGGAGAAGGAAGTAGCATGTGTGAGCACGAGGACATCAAGACGTTGGCAATATCTGAGGAGAAAGATACAGGTGGAAAGATCGAGAGTGAAGCCGAAGGCTCAGGAGATCAATCGCTTGCGCGCCATCACAGGAAATGAAGCCTCAATCCCCGAATTGACAGATTTTGAGACCAAGGTGGCTTCGCTGTTGACCCCGGAAGAGCTGAATGGGATTGAGGGATATGAACCGCTAGGTGCCATCCGACCAGATGGAGGTTCAGTGCCAGCAGCTACAGTGCCTGCAGTTTTGACACCAACAGCATCTGCACCAACAACATCAGCTGCACCAGCATCAACATCAGCTGCATCTGTACCAGCAGTCTCAGTGGCTCCACTGGATGTACATGTAGATGTGTTGGAGCTTGCTGCGGAAGTCGATTCCGACTCCGATGGCACTTTCTTGCCCCTTACATCGCCCATAACAAGAATACCCTCCGGTCACTCTGCTACGACAATTTCGTCGGGGATCAAGCGAAAATCCAGTTCATCGCTGCAGGCCGAAAATCTTCAACTTCAAAATGAAAATTTGAAGTTGCAACGCGAAGTGTTAGACCTTCAGAAGAAGTACTATAATATGAAAGTCAAGAAACTGTTGAAGAAAGACTGATGCACTGATTTTTCCTTTTGTTTTTTCTAATATGTGTTTACTGTACATATAAATGAGCTATATATGATGATTGTGTTCATTCTTATGCTTCCAGTAATAGGTTTCTGCATTTCTACAAGTAGGCCTATATAGCTACATGGATGCATGTACGTTACCACACTGGTTTCAGTGCTTTACATCATGAATCGGCAATCGACTTGTTGCTTATACCGAATAACTACCGGTATAATTAATCAACAATACCTTTACCATTTTCTATACATACCGGTACTTAATTGATTATATAGATCATTGATTATAAGTTTGAAGTTTCTATTATACAATGTAGCATGGGAATGTAACCCTTTTGCAATTACATATAAGAAATCCAAAACTTCACTCTTATTATTTTAGTACATGTATTTGAAAAAAATAACAATGGAAACAATTACTAACATTTAAAAAGTGAGATGACATGGTTCCGCACTGCAGTGGCATGTGCATCTTCGGATGGTTGTTCGGATTCCTCATCTACATGTACATTAACAGTTGGTAGAGGATCAGTAAGTGGGACTCGCATTTCAATCGCCAAATTGTGCAAAAGAGACAGCATTTATGATGTTTGCACTTCTTGATGGGGTAAAACGGAGAGGACCACCGCTCTTGTCTATGCAGTGAAATCGTCTTTTCAGGACACCGAACGATCGTTCCACACAATTTCGAGTTCTCCGATGTGCCCGGTTGTAGTTGAGTGTAGAAGTGTCACCAGAGGCGGGATGGGGAACAGGAGTGAGTAAATTATTGGAGAGCCCGTATCCGCTGTCTCCAATGAGGTACCCCTGAGGAATGTGATGGTCCATGAAAGCTGCTCTCAGTTGGGATTCGCGATACACCGCTGAGTGGCTCCAGGAAAACTCGCATCGACAAATGTGAAGCGGAGGTCAGGCCTGCACACAAACATAGCATTAATAGCGTGATATCCCTTCCGGCAAACATAGACATGTTCGTTAACTGTAGGACGTTTGATGGGTATGAGGCATCCATCTACACAGCCAATGACGTTTGGGAATCCAGCTATATCATGGAACTTGTTGGATAAAGTTCTGCACTCTCCATGGGTCGTTGGTAATTTGATGAGATCTTTGTATGCTTGTTGGATAGCTTTTGTCACTGATTGAATAACTCAAGAAACAGTGCCAATCCCAACTCCATACTGCTCGCTTAGGTTTCGAAATGAAGACCCATGACCATAGAATTTCATTGCAATAATGACTTGCTCAATTGTGGACAATCGCTTCCCTCGCAACGTTGTATTTTCATAGTTCTGATTTATGAAGGGTTGTAGATCATCGGCAATTTTGGTCATTTCTACGCCATTGAACCGGTAAACAGAGCGTATTGTCTCTTCGGACAGATGGCCTATCTCTAAAGGAGAATATCTTTCTCTGTAGCATCTTGACGAGTGATAATCCAACACAACTTCGGTCATATTCGCCATTGCAAACTTTGTTGAACGATACACAAGGAAATAGTGATGCTCTAAAGCTGCCTGATGGCTGTCACTATAGATCAATGTGTTTATGATGCCTTTGTGATACGTCTTCTGAACGAATTTAGAGATGCCTCATTGAGGCATCATTAAGAGAGCGATCTCTGGAACGAAATTCGTTAGTGATGCCTCATTCAGGGCGTCATTAACTAATGAGCGATCTCTGGAACGACCGGCAGACTTCCTAGAAGATGGTATTGAAAATTAACATCTCACGAAAACTTTTACTGATTGCTTTGGTGAGAGAGTCTAGAGTCTGGAGTCTAGAGCTGAGACATTTTCTAAGGAAGAATATCTGAAAAAATCAAAATTATAGTCAAACTTGCCATTAAATCTCTGATTATATTATGCAAACATACAAGACATCTACTCCTGAAAAAGATGATCGGCATAGGGTAAATTTGAGCCAGTAATGTGGAGTGTAGTGCCGTCTGTACCTCTTTGAATCATTTTACTAATTAGTGAACTATCATTTTCCATTGTGAACTATCAATATAGCATTGTGTTATTGCCATCTTTACAATCAAGTCTGCTAATTTCTAGTCTACAAGTTTTATCTTCTCTGCTGAAAATAAGGTTTCTTACAAGGGTTTCAACAACGATATGGGTTCTTGATTTGGCATTAGAGGAATCTTGAATTTTGGAAGGGTTTAATGTGCTCTTCATAGGGGAAAGAGTTCTTAGACTTCTAAGAAGGGTTGCTGGACTATCGAATGGCTCTTGATGATTACCTAGAAAACACAAACTAGGGTGGACGACATTGCCCCTACATCGATTTGGTGGCTCACTATTTCCGCTGTTTTCGGTGGGTGCACTACACGTTGCCCGCAAGAGCATCGAGCACCGTAAATCATGAATTGAATGAAACTGAAATGACTTATACTGACGCGCAATAACTTATCAGTAAGAGCTTGTTCCTAATCAGCACTTAATTATGCGGGAGTGTCACACACCTTCAATCAGAGTAAATTTCAGTATGAGACTTTCACATGGCATTAGACAGTATTCGCTTGCATATTGAGCCTACTCAAAATCTTAGGCCTACTTACAATGATTTTTCAAGTAGTAAGGCACAAATGCTGCCTGCGAATAGTAAAAGTCCTAAGATAATCAATTTAATCGATAAGAATCTCCAAGTTTTTCCTATCATGGAGGAAAAACAAAAATATAGAATTCATTATTGCCGCTACGAGCAATCTATTCGAAATAATAGACAATTTAACAACCGAACAGCTTAACTTTATAACAAACATGATTGTCCAAGATGTTGAAAATGCAAATTTGCACAATCACAGTTCGGTTTCTAAAGTTCAGTTCACATAATAATGAATTGTGGATTATGCATGTATTAATGAAGACAGGGGTGGGAATGTTATGAGGCGACGTAGAGAGTCTATGAAGCCTCAGAATCCAAGTTCTGGAAACCTAAATTCTACAGTAAGAAATAGTAGCACTAAAAGTCTTTCTTTAAGGATTCCTAAAATAAGCCGAAGGGTTTACCAGTAAATAGGGTTCATGTGAATACCGTTTAAAACCCTTTTAACCCTCAGAGACCTGAGGGGGGTCCAGTGGACCCCGCAGCCACATTTTTCTATTTCATTTTTTACGCTGACGATATATCAACCACGCAAGCCCATAAAAAATCATCATTTCTGACAGTGAATCTGCATGTGTTATTTCATTTCAATTGAATCAGTAGAAGTATGTCAGATAGGCCAAGGGGTCCACTGGACCTCCCCCTCCTCAGGTCTCAGAGGGTGCAGAAATTCCATCACAAAATTTTTGTAATTAGATGAAAAATGATTTCGAACATGTCCACGATGGTGTATAAAGAGTGAAAGTCATTTATTCATTGTTTGCATCATGCTCGTAGATGTGCATGTGTTGGAAGATCGCAAAATGTGAATATTTTGCTTTCGCACATGATCTCGCGTGACTGGTTGGCCTATATGAACAACTCGACATAAATCGATGTCCGAAATGAAAGCTATCATTATATTCATAGTTGAACACCAAAAACTGATTGATGACAAACTTTTCACAGCAGTAATGATAAGTTTGAGATTTCCACAGCTGTTTTTGGTTCTAGAAGTACAGCAATTTTGACTCATTTTAGGTCTATTTCTGATAGCTTTGGATAAATTTGAAGGAATGTACAAATGGAAAGGATTAGCTGCAAGAATTAAATCAATTTCATCAAAATCAACTATCTGAGGCTTTATTGTGACACAAAATATCGTAAAGCCGCCTCCTAGTACAAATGATGCTGTACTAAATGTGGTTGACTTGCAAAAACACCATATTTTCGCACGTGTTTACTGAGAAGGCCGAAAGTCACTCAAGGGATTCGTTATACCGACCTGCTACACACAAGCATCATTGTTTTACTTAAAATCAACTTTCCTAATGTTTTGATATCGATTTAAGCAGGTAAACTAAGAATATGTTGAAGGGGTCCACAGGACCCCCCTCAGGTCTCAGAGGGTGTGAAAAAGCTCAGGTCTCTGAGGGTTAAACCTGTTTGAAAAAACCTTTTTAGCAGGGATTGTTTGACAATATAAACTCAGTTTAGAAATAAAACATCATTTTACCTTAAATTCACGACCGCCATTGCTGTGAACAGGCTTGTAAAAGGACCCTAATTTTCCGGTTAGTCACTTCGACCCCCTGACATTTCGACCCCATCAATTAATTATTACCCCCATAAATTGATTATCACTGAGTGAATCCACTTCAGATAGGCAGAATAGACCCCTACGAGCCATACTTTAACTGATGAATTCAAATTACAGCCGAAATATCCATCAGGAAAAATAACCCACAACACGCAGAATTTGAAATCTTTGATAGATGTTAAAATCGATGAAACAGGCAGATGCAGCTTGTAACAGCCAGCTAATAGGCAGGAAATTGAACAGAGCACATCAATTTATCTATATCTGTAGCCAACGCACTATGCAGAAGCGTAGATTTGATAGCCCCATTTCATGGGGTCAATTAAGAATATTTAATTTATGGGGTCGAAATGTCAGGGGATCGAAGTGACTTGACACCAATTTTCCGACCCAGCCCCCATATTTCGACCTGTTGTGAATACTGTCCATTGTGATTGATAAGATGTTCATCAAATCCATGCCTTGTTGGCTGAATTTATCTTAAAAGGCCTATTTCATTCTCGTACCTGGCAAAATTTGTGAGCTTTAGTTTGAATTCTTCCATATTAAAGATGCTTTCAGGGCATACTCACTGATAAACAATCGATCTCTTGAAGTCGGTAATGCTTTAAAAATTGTTAAAACAATAAGGAAGCCTTTATTAATGTACATGTACCTATATAACACTAAACATTTCATTTTCAACATCGCAAGATCTTAACTTTAATCGGCCAATGGAGATTTTCTTAGGCGGTGAAGCAAATATAAGCAATCTACTCCATTCTTGATTAAAAGTCAAATAAGCAGACTTCATTTTTCTAGTGATTCCCACATGAAATTTACTGTTTTATTCATTTTTCACATCAATTTTGATGTTGAACGTGTGAATGGTATGGCTTTATAGATGAAACAGTGGAGAAATTGTGTCATTTGGTTCTGAGATATTGTTTATCTACATATTGAAGCATCTAATACAAATATTTCCTGGAAAAAGAAGGAAGGAATATTTGCTCGCTATTTTAGCAACATTTTTGTGCTTTAGATGGTTCTTTAACGTTTCATCTGCCAGTGAAGATCAACTCCGCGTGGTTGACGCACGTGACTCTAGTGCTTGTCCTATAACAGCCCATCATGCTCTTGTTTTACCGATATCTGTGTGCATACATTGAGTGCACCAGCTACAGGAAATTCCACCATCTTCATGATAATTGAGCGAGATGTTCCCACACAAATCATTCTACGCTTTCACTGTTGTGACGTCATGCCTAGTCGCTGTCTGATTGCTTTATTAACTAAGGAAGCAGACAGACAGTCACAACTGTGAGTGTTCACAAGGCGCACGTTATTCTAAATTTTGCTGTTCAGTGAATTATTATGATCTGTGCGTGATGTTGATGTTGATGATAGTTTATTTATTCAAATCAAAGTTTTGAAACACGAGTATAGTCACTACATCTGATGCAGTTGATATCACCCATCCACGTCATGCATTTCATTTAGCAATAGTGTATATAATTTTTAAGTGGCAACTCAGTGATGGTTAATTACATAGTCCACACAACCTCGTTCATGATGATGCTCAAGGTTGACAAACACCCTATCTAATGGTCTAATGATATTAGCTACATAAAAGCAATGATTTTTATGGGTGTGCGCTGGGCTCACCTGCTCGCATCGAAAATTTTCGAGGTCATGCTGAAGCAATTATTAGTAGGCCTTAAAGGTGAAATATAGCTTGTTAAAATAAAGATAGCCTACATACTAGCAAGAGGAGAAACAGCGGGATGTTCACAGCGAAATAATAAAAAATTCTGAGAGATTTCGTCGCCAAAAATGATTTGTCATGAACTTGAATCATCGAATTTTCGCCACTTCTTTCACGTTTTCCTCACCGTCAAGAATTGGCCGTGGTTTCCAAGGTATTTCACCATCATGACACACAGAAATTGAAAGTTTGAATTGAATAATTTATTAATGCAATAATAATCGAATAATGCTCTCATTTGGATAAATTATACTGCTGATGTGTGTTTGATGACCTTAGTAAAACTCCCTAATGGCAACTGCTTTTCATTTATAAACAAAATGCCCAGTAAATTTCCGTCATGAAAAAATGCTATTCATGTTTATTACTTTCTTGGAGTAGGAACAATGAAAATATTGCATTAGGAAGTTACTTTTGATCAGCCCTATATATGTGCATTTTCGTCAACATCGTGAAGCAGCATGAGGCAATCAGTATTCAGTAGTCTATACTGCACTTTGAAATGCTTAATACCGATGTCAGATGAACATGTGCGGTGGAATTAATTGATAATTATGCTCAACGTCTACACAGAAACTTGAATGAACAGCACTCGAAATTTAATTGGCACAAGAGATCAAACCAAAAGTGAAACGTTTTGTGGCTTTTTCTATATAGCTTTATAATACAAATTTTGGTTGAAGGCCTTTTGTGAATTGATGCATCCCATGATGTTCGAACCGATGAAATCAAAGCTGCGTCCCAAATGCTTTCATCTGCATCTGACAGTTTCGTGTTGCTTTCCTTTTTCTGTTGTGAATATGATTTTACTTTTCAGTGATTTGCCGGAAGCCGAGGAACTATTGTATTAATTGCTCAATATATTCGAATGCAATTAATGCAAAGTATCTGCAGCTTAAGGCTGGAGCGTCATTCATCATTTTTCATTATTTTCATCACTAACAAAAACAGTAATTTACGTGATGCATCAACAATTTAGTGACAACATTTCAGAATTAGACTATTTCTTCATGAGTTATCTCAACACGGATCATCAAATACTGCTATTGATCATAGAATGAAATACAAGGCAATACTCTGATATTAAAAGAAAATGAGATGTTGGGATGTCAATAAAAAATTTGTCAAATTTCAATTAGGATGCTTTCATGATCAGATGAAAAAATTAGGACTGAAATAGTATATAATGTAGGTAAGGTCCATCATATTTCTAACATCCATTCATGAATGGAACTGTAAACCTGATCAATGAATGTATGCACAACTGGTTATCAATAAGAAAATGAAGTATTTCTAGATTCGATACAAAGATTTTCAGATGTTCAGTGGGCAAAAGTTTGTAGGCACGTTCATATACAGTACATTAATGTAATCAAAAGTCCCCCCCTTAAATCGCATAGAGTGGTCTGCAGTCGTTTATTAAGTACCTTAATAATCAATTAATTTATATGCCAAATCAAATCTAGCATTTTAACCATAGAAATGGATATTCATCTCATGTTTTTGTCTTCCAGATGTCTACGGATAACTATGTAATTTTTCACTACTTCATAGTTTTGGCATAGCTATTCAGTCCCTTCCATTCAATATTTCAATACTATTCTGTTGTCAATTGCGATATCAAATAAAACTGCTTATAAGAGCTGGCGAAAAAGTAATATCATAGCTGTCGCCACAAATCAACCATTGATTCCATACTTCCCTTATATAATTACTTTGGAATTAACGATTAATGTCGCTAAGGTCCTAACAGCTCAAATCTGATACACTTTATGTGTTGGGTGGGAAGTACAGTCAGCGACCCTTGCTCTGAAACTGTTGGATCCACGATTCAATTGACAGAAATTGACCACAGAGGAAACGAGGCACGCTTGAAATTTCATCGATGATGTGTAATCTGGTGCCTCTCTGGACCACTCACCCAATGCCTTGCGAAGGCATTTGCTTACTGAAATATTTTTGAAGGCAAGTTAATCCTGGAACTTGGTGGGGAACCGTGGTGAGAATGGATTGAAATGCGAAACTCACTCGGATTACAGAAGCATTATGTTTCATTCCATGCAGCACAGAAACAGAGGAACGTCAGTTTGGCACAATCAGGGCGATCTTATGTGGAAAATTGTAAGTAATCATGTACTAATAAAAGCGAAGAGATTTGTTTTGCACACAATGAAATAGAGAAACTACAAAAGATAATTTTATTTGAAAAAAGTACTTTATTGTACGGACGTTCGTATGTGCACTTGTACATGTGGTATATCTATTACATAAAATTATTTATTATGTGTTTCATAATGCATGGTGCCATGAGCTCATACTTTGTTTTGCTATTGTTTTGAAAAGATATGCCTCAGTGTATTTAGATATATGGATAATTGTTTATCAGTATAGGGAGTATTGCAGTGATAGTGCAGTGTAGGCCTACTCTTTTCTAGTGGAATTCAGGCTTGATAATTTCGGATATTTACAGATATTCAAGAAATTTAGTAGTCCTAAGGATTTTGTCATAACCGGATTTAGCTATATATATATATAATTAGAAAAAAGTGCTTGCAAATCTGGAGTTTTTCTTTGAGTTCTCATCTTATTTTACTATATATATATATATATAGGATTAATAGATGGATTTATTGCTTTGCGAATTTAATGTTCTTAATAATTTCAATATTACTAAGTAGCATATAATTTAACCTATATGATAAAAACATCTATTATTTCTTGAAAACATCACATTCATGAGTTAATGGTACTCGTACATAGTTACATTATCTAAATGAGTAAGGAAAATATTATCTTTTGTCCAATTCAAGCTTGCAAAATGTTTGTATTTGTTCGTCGGGTCACAAATCTGCTGCGCTTCTTACATAGGCGGGTTACAACTGAAAGTAATGACAAGCAACACATTGACACATCGACATAACCTATGACGAGCGCAAGGGCAAATGATTGCAACTTCATGCAACGATGGCACCAACTTCCATTTCGCAGATTCGGCTGCATTAATAGTCGCTAATTAAATATCTTTTCTAAGCATTGTCCATACTTTTAAAGCCTATCAATCTTCTCCTTATTGTAAATCAATGCTAGCAAATGCTTCGGCATTTATTAACCCTTATCGGGCCATGCCGTAACAAACTGTTACAATTTTTTTTCATTATGAAATAAAAACTTTTTTATCGAAGATCCGACCTTGCGGTAATAAACCAATGCATATTATTAATTACTCATGTTCCATGTCAAACATGAAAGAAAAATAACCAAATTTATGAAAACTACTCACTATTTTGTACCTGTTGGCCACACCGTAACAAAATGTTACATGTAATAAACTTGTCAATCATTCATGTGTTAGCAATTTTGGCAAAGCCATTGCTTTACAAGAATTCGAAGTGTTGGACAAATGAATCGTTGACATCTGTCACACCTTTTTCTTGAAACTTTTGAGGAGTGAGAACATCTTCCCAGATTAGCTTGGGATGGTTGCTGAGGCTCATGTTCCGGCAAAAAATCGAACAGCTCTGCTGCTTGCTTTATTGACTTACACAATCAGGTATTCATAGAATGAAGCCCTTTTGCAAAGTGCGAACACAACTGCAGTGATAAATTGCGATGAAAACGTTTCCTTGTGTGCAAATATCCACCACGTAATGCATTATTGCATGCTAATGTCAATCACATTGAAGAAAACAAGAAGTGGCCATCCTACCGTCTTTCTTGCACACGTAAATTCTGCAATGTTGCCGTCCATCTGGTCTACTCCTCCTTTCCCCTTATTATAATCCAGGATCATTTGCGATCGTCGCATTGCGTTTTCGGAAGATATTTGACCCATGTGATCAGCTCAAAAGTATCACGTCTTTCCATTTCGCTTAGGTGCATAAGCCACCAAAGTAATTTTGTTTTGGTGATCATAGAGAAAATGACTCGTAAGTGCTTCTCGATTTTCTTTCAAAATTGATGGAATCTCAACACGATGTTTCCGTATTGTCCCAAGAAGAGTAAGTCCATTTTGTAGTAGACTTGTCCCCAGCATGTGCGATGTAAAGTAATTATCCGCAACTATATCACGATTTGTTTGAAAATATGGTTCAGAAAGGCTTATTACAACATCATGTCCCAAATTTCTGTGTACATGCTCGTTATGTCGACGACCTTGATATATCTGTCCATTCAAAGCAAATCCTGTACCACTTTCGCACAACCGGAAAATTTTGAGTCCGTATTTCTTTGGTTTAGACGGCATGTATGTTTTCCCGGGCACTTGCCCTCTGTACCGAGTAATTGCTCGTCTACTACTAGGGAATCAGCCAGGATGTAAAAGTGTCGCAAGTTATTGACGAACAAAATCCACATTTCTGACACAGATGCTAACTTGTCTGACTCCTTTCGAACATTTCGCGTCCAGTAATTATCAAATCGAATTGTTTTCAAAAAAATTTGAATCTATTCCTTGAAATCACCGCTCGGTAGAATGGTCGACCATCAACGGCGGACCACATGTCATCCAAAGCAGAAAAATTGTTTCCATCAACACCACTTCTGATGAGAATGCCTATACAAGCCAGAAACTCGTTGTAAGAGAACAGTTTCATGCACGATTTGTCACCATGAATATCATGAGCTTTACGATTTGTATGACGTAGCACAAAACGGATAATGTCCTCCGATAAATACAACAAAAATCCATCCAACTCAGTATCAGGCTGCACAAGATTTCGCGGAGTTTGAGTTAGAATATTTTGTAGCGGCTCTTCTCCGAACAAATGATTTCCTCGCTGAGCCGTGCGCTAACTTTCCCCGTACGCTGCATTCGCCGACTTCCCTTTCTCGCTTCTCTCTCCCTATTTGTATTGAAGTATATGAGAATCGTGCTTGATGAATAAAGACACAAAATAAGCAGATACTGACTTCTACAAGTGGTAGCAGAGCGTCCTACGTCCACGCCATTTTGAACAACTGCGCCATGTTGACTGCCATCGAAAGCGAACCTGCCTCACCTCAAATCGCCAGAATCTCCGTGAAACCTCCTCCATTTTACCGAAAGTCCCCGGATACATGGTTCCGCCAACTTGAGTCCCAATTCGCCCTCGCCAACGTTACGTCATCTCGGACAAGATTCCACCACGCCTTGTCCGCCTTACCGGAGGAGATCGCCTGCGACTTGGACCCCGATTTGACTCTTTACGACGACCTCAAAGAGGCAGTATTGACATCCTTACGCGCCAACCGATTTCAACTGATCGAAGAGGCGCTCGCGTCTATCCAACTAAACGATCGGCGTCCCGCCCAGTTCGTTATGGATATAAAGAGGCGATTCTCTGAGGTCGGACTTAAGGCTGACGACGCCGTTATCAAATCTCGTCTCCTTTCTGCCTTGCCATCATCACTTCGATCGGCTCTGGTGGCACACGAAGACGTCGATATAGATACGTTTGCAAAGATAGCGGACAGCATGCTCGCCGTAACCGCTTTAGACTCGCCGTTCGCGGTTTGTGGTATTCAACGTCGTCGTCGTCCAAACTCAGCCTCCCGATCCGATTCTCACGATTTCGCACCACGACCATTTCACGCCAACCAACGCCCAAGGTGTGTAACGCCCATATATATTATGGGTCTCAAGCTCGAACATGTCGTTCATGGTGTCAGTGGCCACAAAAGACTGTACCCATGGTACAGAGAGGACAAAAAACCCCGCAACAGTCACGAGCCCCATCGCCGTCAAACTGATCGGTCATGCGTACGGGCCGAGCCATGACCATGATCAGGCCTGCACTCTGACTCTTTCTACTCACGTTCTGTCATCAAGCATGTCGTTCTTGATCGACAGTGGTGCCGAACGTTCCCTCATTCCTATCACATACGTTCCTCGCACGCTCATTACTGCTTGCGACACTAAGTTGCTTGGAGTCAACAACCAACCTATTGCAGTTTACGGTCAATGTTCTCTGGATGTGACTCTTCGAAGCTTGCGCCGGGTATTTACCGTCAATTTCGTTATTGCCGATAGCATCCCCATATTGGGGGCAGACTTCATCACTTCAAGTGGTCTGCAATTAGATATGCGTTCACGCCAACTGCACGATCCGCTCACAAGTCGTTACTCCGACCTCACACCGCTCCGTTCTTCTCCCATCCGCATCCGTGTCGTTGAAGCAAATTACCCTGAACTTGCTGACTTTCCGATCCTCCTTCATCCGCCAGATTATAACTGTGGTTCAATGGTTACGGTATCTCACACAATCGACGTTACTGGTCCTGTGTCCTGCAAGGCACGCATTATCTCTCCTATCAAATTTGAAGTGGCCAAATCAGAATTTGATAAACTTATGCAACTGGGTATTATTCGCCCATCCTCCAGTTCTTGGGCATCACCACTGCATGTAGTAAAAAAAACCGGATGGTACCTGGCGACCTTGTGGTGACTATCGTGCTCTAAATGCCATTACCAAGCCAGACCGTTACGTAATCCCCAACATAGAAACATTTCACCACCGACTTCGAGGTGCACGCGTATTCTCAAAGATAGACCTTGTCAAGGCTTACTATTTCATCCCAATGGCAGAAACCGACATTCCGAAGACAGCAATCTGCACCCCCTTTGGTTTGTTCGAGTTCTTGAGAATGCCTTTCGGACTAAAAAATGCGGCCAGCACGTTCCAACGCTTTCTTGATTCAATTTTTCGTGATTTACCGTTTGTTGTGACCTACATCGATGATGTCATGATCTTCAGCGACTCTCTAGAGCAACACCAGCAACACCTAAGAACCGTGTTATCCCGGCTCACTGACCACAACCTCCGTATTCAGCCTGCTAAGTGCACCTTCTCCAACGACTCCATCGAATTCCTCGGTTTTCACGTGAGCGCTTCCGGTATAAGACCGCTACCTGCCCGCGTCGAATCATTGTGCACACTTCCAGCACCGAATGACGAGAAGGATTTACGCCGTTACATAGGTATGTTCAATTTTTACCAACGTTGTATTCCTCAGTTCGCCGAACTTGTCGCTCCTCTCCGACAACAGCTATCTCCCGGCACATTTGCATGGTCAGAGGTGCACCAGCAAGCCTTCGAACAATTGAAATCTGCTTTGATGGCCTCCGTTACTCTCACTTTCCCAGCATCCAACGCCAGCTTGACTATCACTACCGACGCTAGTGCTCATGCCATTGGGGCTTGTCTGCACCAAATTGTTGATGGGGACTCTCAACCGTTATCGTTTTTCTCTCGCAAGCTGTCGGCTACCGAACGCAATTACAGTACTTTTGATCGTGAACTCCTTGCCATTTTTGCCTCCATTAA
Organism: Prostheceraeus crozeri; assembly: GCA_907163375.1. NCBI lineage: Eukaryota > Metazoa > Platyhelminthes > Polycladida > Euryleptidae > Prostheceraeus > Prostheceraeus crozeri. The sequence continues at coordinate 9,120 of CAJQUW010015990.1, read as the reverse complement.
GAGATGGAAAGAGTTTATACACGGTCATAATGTCACCGTTTTTACCGACCATCGACCCATCGTTGGCGCTTTCGGCAACACCAAACCCCGCTTCTCCGATCGACAGCAGCGACAGTTTTCTGTGATAACCGAATACGTTAACGACATCGTGTATGTGGCTGGCCACGAGAACGTCGTAGCAGATGCTTTTTCTCGGCCCCCGGCATTACCTACCTCTGAATATACAATCTCAACGGTACAAGATGCAGATAAAGTTTTCCCTATTGACCTACCAGGAATTGCTGATCGACAAGCCAGCACTGACTTTGATCGCGACTCATTAAAAGTTTATCCAGTCGGCTCTCGGCAACTCTACTGTGAAACTTCCCAGCCTAATCCCAGGCCTTTCATCCCAATAGATTTACGCCGCTCTATTTTCGATTCTTTGCACAATCTTTCTCATCCTGGTCGCAAAGCTACATTTAGATTACTCAATACACGCTATTTCTGGCCAAAGATGAAGACCGATATCGAAACCTGGTGCGCTGAGTGTCTACCTTGCCAACAAAGCAAAATCGGCCGCCACATTAAGCAACCCCTCGGAGAACTGCCTCATCCTACACAACGCTTCACCATAGTTCACATTGACATCGTCGGACAATTAACGCCTCCTGACCTCGAACAACGCACCCGACCTCGCTACCTTCTGACCATGATCGATTCATACTCTAGATGGATTGAAGCCGAGCCTATCGCCGACATTTCAGCCGAGACAATCGCTAAAAGCTTCCTAAACACATGGATCGCTCGTTTCGGACCCCCTCTAACCCTTATTACTGATCGGGGAACTCAGTTTCGTTCGGAATTGATGGCTAAACTCACTGAGTTACTCGGCATTCATCATATCCGGACAGTAGCTTACAATCCCAGAGCTAACGGAATGATCGAACGGGTGCACCGCAATTTAAAGACCGCCCTTAAAGCGAGGGGAAAGTATTGGCTCGATCAACTCCCCATCATTCTTTTCGGTTTGCGAATATTTCCAGACGAAAACAATATCTCTCCATTCTCTACAATTACTGGTGAACAACCGCTTGTCCCACCGCTGGCTCTCAACGACATCAAATTGACAGAACTCTCTACTAAACTGCATGACATAATTCATCCTTTCCGTTTGCCTCAACGCCGATCAACAAAGACTTATCTACCGGACAGTCTGAATCATTGTACGCATGTGTGGCTTCGTCTTGACCGCGTGCGCTCTCCTCTCGAGGCCCCATACCAAGGACCCTACGAAGTCGTGCGTCGCGCTGCAGACACCTTTACAATCATCATCAAGTCCAAACCTGAAATTGTGTCCATCGATCGCCTCAAGCCAGCTGTGCTACGTCATATTTCTCCTGCTAGAGATACACAACTTAATTCTACAGCCCGACGTCATCGTCTCCGTCTCCTGATCCCACTGTTTGTGACTCGCTTAGCCCACGGATTACTCGCTCGCACACGCGGAATCGTAAGTCAGTTACGTTCGCTGACAATGTTTGAGTCATTGGTTTGACTTGGCAGCTCCGCAGACTGGGGAGGGAGTCTTGTAACGGCTCTTCTCCGAACAAATGATTTCCTCGCTGAGCCGTGCGCTAACTTTCCCCGTACGCTGCATTCGCCGACTTCCCTTTCTCGCTTCTCTCTCCCTATTTGTATTGAAGTATATGAGAATCGTGCTTGATGAATAAAGACACAAAATAAGCAGATACTGACTTCTACAATTTCTTTGCCAACGTCTCAAAGGAGGTGGATTTTCACTATACGAAATGTTATTCGCTACGTGCTCACCACCATGGTCGTCTTCATCTAGCTCTGATTCACTATCAGAAGAGTCTTCACTGAAGATTTCAATATCACCTTCATTATCCTCGAACTCATTGTCTTCATTACGATCAATGGCTTCAAAGTTTTTGGTAACGTTTGCATCTTCATGATAACTTTCATCCTCCTCGGTTTCATTGACAGAATCTATTTCATCGACATTATTTCCAAGAATAGCATTGACAGCATTTATAAAATTTCAATCGTCGCTGGCTATGCATTTTCACAAGTCAGGCATTCAGAAACACGAATAACACAAGGCCAATTTAAGGACTTGGAAACATCTTCGTCCAGATTTAAGCCAATAAAACACTCGATCGATTGAGGCGTGTCAAACATTGGCTGCAAATTGTCGGCGGTGTCATACATTTTATGAATCGTGTGAGAATGTGGTAGCTTATCATCGGTGGCACTGGCGGATAAACACACAGTGAAACACACGCATAAAATTGCATGCATTGCTACTCGTATCAATGACGGAGGCACTGAACAGCTATTCATAATGGTCATGCTTTTACTTTATGTACCTCTCCACAGAGCTGGAAAAATTCCACTGAAATTTTTTAATTCCAATTCCAATTCCAGAGCAGAAATTTCAATTCCAATTCCAGTCGAAACAGTTCAATTCAATTCCAATTCCAATTCCATAATGAGATTCAATTCCGAATTCCGATAATTGCATGACGCGTATATGTTAATGTATCTAAAGTTTCCTCGTTTCAATCTAACCCATATGCCCGTATCTTATCCTCGTTATTCCTGTGTGCCGTTCCCTGCGTTGTTCCTATGTGCGTTCTGATGTTCATAGTTCATATTTCTTGTGTACATGTACATGTATATATGTAGCCGGTCAGCCTACGCCATTTTCGTTTCGTAAACGAGATATTCAACATCTTGTGAAAAAGAGAAAAGAAAATTAACGGTCAGCAAAGAATCAAACGCTGAGAGAGAGGAGAGACAGAGAGCATAGAAATTAACAGTACCATAGAAAGTCCTAGAATGAAAATTGCATGAAAATTATGGCACACGCCGGGGGAACTAAGTTGGGACAAAGCGCAAATTGTGCGAGCTGTTTTCCATGTTTTCTCATTTGTATTTATATTTATCAAGCCAGTTTGTGATCTGGATTGCTGCGCCTTGTCCAAAGATCATACACAAAAGCAATAGTGAATTTACAAAATACTGCGGCGACAGGATGACAAAGAAAGAAATCCTTTAAAACGTTCTGTACGCTCATCATTTTGAAATATCGCTCCTAAAATCTATCAAGAGTATTATCAGTCACATATGCAACTTGCAATGTCGATTTACAGAACATACATTGCTCCAGCTTGAAATCAGAGGTCAAGAAATCTCAGAGTATTCATTTTACTTGAAAGGGCTCCCCTGTTCCCTATATTTGAACAATTTTCAAAATCTTTACATGCTTTCGAATATCAGCTTCCAAAATATCATCACACTATATCACATGTGTCATTTAATGATTAATTGAAAAGTTCCAGCGACTATTCACTTATCTGAGAAATTATTGTCAGTGAAGAAGCTTTCAATGTGTTCATTCCACAAAAGCGCTAGGTTTCTTAACCGTATGAAGGAGAAATCATCCTATAATTAGATTTTTTTCTATTGAATTCTTGAGATAATCTTACAACCAGTGCACCGCCCACTTTCAATTATGACTTTGTGGACCAATTATTAATTCGAATTTTGAAAAATAGTTGTTAATGACTGCTGCAAATCGACACAATATACCAACCCAGGGAATAGTAGGCTATACCACATGAAACAATGCCACCATCTCACTTATTATTATCTTCATAAAAATCCATGCATTAATTTGCTGCCAACAACTTCCACAACCAACTTGACAAATAGTTTGACTATGAATCAATGTTTTAGATCGAATCTGATCTACAAACCATAGATTTTTCCATGTGCCATCATTGTACATAGGCAAGATATCAAACTTCCATTCTAGTGTACTATTATCTACTTCTACGAGAGAGAGAGAGAGAGAGAGAGAGAGAGAGAGAGAGAGAGAGAGAGAGAGAGAGAGAGAGAGAGAGAGAGAGAGAGAGATGCGAATAAATCTATTAATAAACTGACAGAAGAAAGAAATTCAATGTGCGAATAACGTGATTGTTGATGAAAGAAAACACGACGATAAAAATGATATCATGAAAACTGATTAATGGTCCATGTTAAAAAAGGAGATTAAAAATTCCGTGATAAGAACGAAATGTGGTCGGGTCGGAAGCTAACGAGCAGAGATTAAAGGAAACTCTTTCAATTTTCAAAAGAAAGTGGATTTATCGTCAAGTCTCAAAAATTTGCATAAATTAGAGACGATGAGAAATTGAAACAACAACAACTACCAACAACAACACATACGACATCTTCAGTAGCTGTTAGAAGAACTCCGGGCTCTCGCGGTGTAACTTTTTTTTTTTTTTTTACTGAATTTTCACCCCTAGCACAGCTATGAGCCATGAACGAAGCTAGGGGTTACTCAATGAAAAGTAAAAATTGTATTATTTTAAATAAATAAAAATAGAAAAAAACAACAGATCTTCTAATCTGATTAAACTGTCCCCATCAGAAACATGTTCGCACGCCTCTTGAAAGTATCAAGATTGTATTGGTCAGGGAAAGTGGTCTGGGGAAGCTGATTCCAAAGCTGTGCCGTGCGAACAAAAAAGCTTTTCGAGCGACTCACAGTACGTGCGCGTTCTAAGCTCACATGATAGCATGTGAGTGCATTAGCTCTGCGTGTGCTTCTGGAGAAGATCTTAGGTTTGGGTACGCACTCATTTACTGCAGAGCTGCTTCTACCGAAATAGTACCTGTAGAAGAGACTGAGTGAAGCAACATCCCGTCTGACGGAGAGCGGCTGCAACTTGCTAGCAAGTTTTTCACCCATGAGATTCTTGACACGTTTCTCAACCCGTTCAAGGAGGTTAAGATGCGTTTGTGGGGCGCCTGCCCACAGATGACAACAATACTCCATCAGAGGACGAATAGTGGACTTGTAAAGATAGCAGACAGTCTGTGGTGGAAGATAGCTGCTGGCACGATAGAGACAACCAATGCGTTGAGCTGCCTGCTTGCTAATGGATTGGATGTACGGTTTCCATGACAAGTCCTTCGTAACCGCCAATCCAAGGAAGGAGATGGAATCTTGTTCTCTGATCCTATTATCTGACATCTTAATGCTATGATCATCATCTCCTTTAAGTCGTGAGTGCAGAATACTCTGAGTTTTTGAAGGATTGAAGGAAACAAGCCAATTGGCGCCCTATTCTGAGACCCTGCGTAAGTCTTCATTAAGAACGTCGCATAGCTGCTGACGTTGCTGAGTGTTCTTAGCGAGTCGCTCATTGGAATTGAAGAGTGTTGTGTCATCTGCATACATCACCAATTTACTGACTAGGCAGTCTGGGAGGTCGTTGATGTACAGCAGAAAAAGAGTGGGTCCCAAAATTGACCCTTGAGGAACTCCTGCATTGACAAACTTGGTGGAAGACTTTTGGCCATCTAAGACGACAGATATCTGCCGATCACTAAGAGAAGAAGCAAGAAGTTTGTGGAGTTGATTAGCAACTCATAGGACTTGAGCTTCATAAGGAGTTGCTGATGCCAGACTTTATCGAATGCCTTGGAAATATCCAAGGCAACTGATCTCGTCTCATCTTGTCTGTCAAGGACACGACTCATATGTTCAGTGACATATGAAAGAAGATCTGCAGTTGATCGAGAGTCTTCTGATAGAAGGTTCTGAGTTTCAAGGAAGTTAACAATGTGTTGGTTAATCACTGCTTCAAAAATCTTGCCAGCAATTGGAAGCAGGCTGATAGGACGGTAACTAGATGGAAGAGATGAGTCAGAACCTTTCTTTGGAACTGGAACCACGGAAGCTACTTTCCAACAAGAGGGAAACTCACCGGTGGATACACATCTACTGAACTGTTTAGATAAAAGTGGAGAAAGCTCAGGTGAGAGATGCTTGAAGACCGAAACCGGGATGCCATCTGGTCCACTAGACTTAGAGCTATCGAGACCGGCGATGATCTTTTTGACGTTTCGGACTGTGACTGAAGGAGGACTAACTGTCTCATCAGTGCGCGTGGGAATTGGAGGTGGAATTCTACCTCCATCGTCTAATGACGAATTCTTCGCAAACTCTTTGCAAAGAAGCTCGGCTTTGTCTGCTGAGGTTGTCGCCATAGAAGTACTGACTTCGGCATGACGGAGTGCTGGGATGGAGGATTTGTTCCTATTGGTGACACTGTTGTAAATCCTCCAGAAGTCCTTAGAGCCAAGCTTTTGGGTAGCAATGGATTTCCGTACATACAAAGCGTAACGGCTTTTGGCCTGATGTATGGTTTCCTTGCAATATCTACGTGCGGTTTTGTACAATTCAAGATTGCCAGCGCTACTGTCACGCTTATACTTATGGAAAAAGTGGTCACGCTGGCAAGTTGCAGCTGCACATTCTGGTGTAAACCAAGGTTGTGAGTGGGGCTTCATTTGGAAAGTACGGTGAGGAATGTAGGCCAACATCCCTATCTGAAGCCACTCTGTCAGTTCTTGCGCCGACTTGTGGACGTTCTCGCTCAGAATCAAATTCTCAGCTTGAACTTGACTAAGAAAAGTGCGGAAGCCACACCAGTCTGCTTTGGAGAATTGATAAACTGTTCTATGGAAGGGTGCAGACGGTGTGGAGCAAATTTGTTTGCCAGAAACTGTGATAACACAGTGATCAGACGTGCCGAGGGGAGAAGTAACCTTGTGTGAAAAACAAGTTGGATTTGAGGTGAGAAACAGGTCAAGGAGATATCCAGTATCCCCAGCTCGGTCAGGCACTCTGGTAGGACAAGTGACAATTTGACTAAGGTTGTGAGAGACAGCGAAATCCTGGGCTGCCTGACCGGAGAGATCGGTGGTGCGTGAGTGCAGAAGCCAGTCAACATTGTGCACGTTGAAGTCACCAAAAACGGCAACTTCAGCGCTGGGATACTCTTGTAGAAGAGAATCGATCTTGTCAGAAAGAACATTGAAAATATCCGCATTAGTTGATGGAGAGCGGTATAGGAAAAATAGAAGAAGTGTGGTCTTCTGCAGCGGCGCAATGAAGGCAAGATACTCATGCCTTGGATCCTCTGAGCTGCGAAGCCTTCTCAAGGGAAGGCTTGTCTTGGCATAGACTCCAAGACCATGACAAGGTGCTTTATCCATCCGGTGAAATATGTATCCATCAGGAGTAACGTCGCTTGATGACACACTGGGATCTAACCTGGTTTCCGACAGGGCTAGAAGATCTGGTGACTTACCTTGCAGGAAGATGTTGATGTCGTCGTAATTGGACCTCAGTCCTCTTACGTTGCTGAAGCTGATCCTGAGAGGGGTTTTGAGCTTGACGGCTTGACTACGTTTCTTGTGTGTCTTTCTCATTTTCATAATTTCTCATAGAATATCAATCAAATAAACGAAAATTATACTGTACAACAAAGTGATACAAGAAACTTTGGAAGGCATCAGAAAAAACGTAAATAATAGCAACAAAGCTGCAACAAATAATACGCAAAAAAGACACTTATAGGCACAGTTCATGTCGCAAAAGCTTGAAGAAACCCAAATGAGAACCCCTTTGCCGTAACAATGGGTACAAGTCAGGTAGGCCACAGAGGAACCGGATACAGCTACACGGGCTAAACCCCTCAGTAAAGCTACCCACGCATGTCCGTGGCAGTGGAACTGTACCGCCTTTTTTCGAGCAGTTGACCGGGCCTGCCTCCCAAAGCATTACCAGTGGGTTCGGGACCTCGAACTACCTGACGCCCGTATGCCGTGAATACGTTGGATCTGTCACACCTTAACCTGCAACAAATGGGGAAGTGCAAAAGAGAGCAGTGTAAGGAAGTTCGATCACAAATGAGCCAAATAAGTGCCATGCCCAAAAACCTGATTCAACAACATGAAACATCTGATGACTGTTCATATCTCGCAAACCAGGGGGTGGTGTTAATTGGGACGGCCGAAGCCTACCACACATTTAAAATAAACAAACGTGGAGAAAAAGAATGAAAAATTAATCAAACATAAATAAATTCAATGACCAGTAAAATAAAAATAATATTCCAGAGCCTGCTAGTTAGCCGGAGCACGGTCACAAACCGCCGACAATAAACCTTTCCGACAAGGTAGAACCCAAAGAAGCATGAGCTTCAGACGACAAAGCCTTATTGCGACTCCGTTTTCACCCTTTCACCGCTTTGAGGCCGCAGGTTGAGTGAGAAAGGGGACTACTTGAATGGACTACTTGATGAGAAACTTGACTACAGAAGTAACAAATACAACTGCCCACCAGCGAACAACAACACAGTAGCGTATGCGGCAACACATCAACGAGCGCGATTGAAGATTGACGGTATAAGTGACACTGATATTCATGATATTTATGATATTATTTTGGTATAAGTGAGTCCGATCGAATTGAAGTGAATTCAACATCAAGAAGTGAACTACAAGCTTAAAGTTTTTCTTTTATCGCTGAGTATCGTATCTGTATAACTATAGTCTTGAAAATTAATATTGTCAATTGTTGTGATTGGAAGTTGAATAATATTTCATGTCATCGCCATTTTAGTTGAATCATTAATTATTAGAATAATTTGTTGACACTGTCTATATTGTGATTTGAACTGCCAGGCTGCCCTTTAATGCAGGGTTAATTTTCCTCTTTCCAAACCGATTGTTTTTCGTGTGTACAACAATTAAGTTAATCTCCAATTTTTGTGCTTATCCAATCAATAACTAAATTCTACAATTGTTTTATTTTGATTAATTACATGATATCTTACATGATAAATAACTAAATAACAGATTAAACAAATATGATTATCTTTTCATTGTTTGCATAATTGCTGAATTAACATTGTCCGGGGCTGTAGGCCCATCAAAGTCACAACTAGCACCCTTTATTCAACAATAGAATAAAGCTACCTCTGTCGACCTATCTCTCTTATCTCTGCGTGCAGTTAACACAACGGCCGAATACTGTGATTTCAATTTTTGTACAAATAGATTTATCACAGGTCTATCGAAAAAGTGGAATTGAGGTTTATCAAGGTCAATTCCAATTCCAATCCCAGTAGATTTAAATATCGTCAATTCCAATTCCAATTCCGACGAAAAATGGAATTAATTCCGGGTCGGAATTAATTCCAATTCCGACTTTTCCAACTCTGCCTCTCCATTCTCCAAAATCAACAGTAA
>CAJQUW010015989.1:0-28431 GCA_907163375.1 Prostheceraeus crozeri | reverse complement strand
TATTATATAATACATCTTATTATATATATATATATATATATATATATATATATGCTAAATGAAATACTTGGGAGTATAAAGATAAATCAAAAACACCATTTACTGCCCAACCGGGTTCACCCGTTAGTACAGGCTTGTCAAGGGCTAATGAAATGATTATATTGAAGACCATATAACACAATTTCTAGGCTGATGCCTAGCACAATTCATAAATCAAACAAAATTAGATGGCATTTGCATAGAATTACAATCCTTATTCAGACCAGGCTGTAAGATGTCTATACATAGTTGCTCTTTTTCTTCACGAAATTTACTATTGCTATTACTAGGAAGTTTTAGTAGTGGCATACAGAAGAAAGGTGGGTCATAGTTTGAGCAAGACGCCATGTGATGACTTACAAAAAGATTTCTATATTTTCCGTCTTTTATCTGCTGTCTATGTACGCGAATGCGAGATCTTAGATTGTCGCCAGTCTGTCCCACGTAAATCATACTACATCCTCTACATCGTAAGGCATAAATAACATTTTTTGGTGAGCACGACATATTACTTTTGATTTCAAATGTTTTTTTCTTGATTCTTATCAGTATAGACAAATGTGTTCCCTTCTATTAATGATTTACAGCATAGGCACTTTTTATCATTACATTTCTCTACTCCTTTTATTGTAATTCTGTTATTTTTTCTCAATTGTGTAAGTAAAGATTTCGGTTGTCGATAACTTTTTCGTAACTTATAATTTTAACTTGAGGCATATTTTGCAATCCTGTAAAAATTGGTGAAATTATTTTACTGTAGATATTTGGATTATTTGGATTATATATTTCAACATAGTCAACATTTTTTGTTCCGCTTTTTTGAATTTGTTTATCTTTCTGACCCGATTTAGATTTAAATATTGCATCGTCAATTAAGGCTACAGGGTATCCAAGGTTTTGTAATCTCACTTTCATTTCATTAAATCTCATTTCTTTAAGCTGTGGATCAGATACAATTAAATCAATTCTTTGTGATAAAGTATAAGGAATATTTCGTATACAATGACGCGGATGGTTAGAATTAAACGGTACATAATTCTGACTGTCCGTTTTCTTGTGGTATATGTCGGTTTCAATTTTGTCATTGTTTTTGTAAATTAATACATCCAAAAATTGCAGTTGATCAACACTTTTATTCATCGTAAATTTGATATTTTCATGCAGGTTGTTAAGTAAGGTATGAAATTCGTCTATGTCTCCGAATGTGCTCTGCCAGATTATAAAGCAATCATCCAAGTATCTTACCCATGTTTCACAAAAAGTCATATGATCATCTTGAGTAAGTATCTCCTTCATTAAATTGTACATATTGAGCTCTAGATACCCAACTGTTAACGAAGCGTATGTGGGGGCGATCTTTGTGCCCATTGCTGTGCCTGATATCTGTAAGTAATGATTGTCTTCGAAATTAAAGAAATTGTTTTTCAATACCATTTCCACACCTTTAATAATAAATTCATTGGAAAATCGTTGGTTTATCATGTCTCTATATTTGTTCACCCAGAAGTTGACAGCTATAATACCAAGATCGTGGTTAATACTGGTATATAGTGATACCACATCGAGAGATACGAAGGTTGCATTCCTTGATGATTTCGGTAATTTTGTTAAAAAATGATTTGCATCTTTGCAATAGCTTAATAGTTTTCTTACCAACGGTTTTAAAATTTCATCCATCATATAACTGAGATGACTTGTGGGGACCTGCCTACTCGAAATTATCGGCCTAAATTTCAAATGTTCTGGTATTTCTAATTGAAGGTATCCAAATTTATCAATTCTTTGATTCTGAAAAATGCTTTCCAATTTATGTATCTTGGGCAAACCATAGATAAAGGGTAATTTTGCATCAAAAAAATATATATATAATTATATATAATTATATATATATATATATATATATATATATATATATATAAAATTATATAATTATATGATATATATTATAATATAATATGATAATATTACATCTCATATATTTTACTTATATATAAATACACACAATATTACACACACATTTAACTAAAAATAATGCAGCTACCAATTTACATTAACAATAGCAACTGTACAGTCAAACTCATATAAATCCGGGCGAACCAGTGTTACTGAAGAGCAAGGAAACAGAAATCGCAAAGACACCCAGGATAAGCCATAAGCTACATGCAGGCCATGGATTATCGCGATTCATGTGTGTCAGCGCAATCAAAGACGATTTATGGCATTCGGTTTGCGCTTTACGGCATATTATGTGGTCGGAGGCACATAGGACAATATCACAAGCCGCAACATAAGCAACATATAATGCTTCAATGATAGCGGACATGCAGAATAGGCCGTAAGGCACAATAAGCCATAGACTAAGTAAGTCATACATAATCCGCGTTTGATTACACTGGCATACATAAACTTTCTTTAGGAAGCTCTTCTGTCTTCTTTCTTCTGTCAACCTATTCAGAACTATAAACTGAAAGTTTTTGGCATTCGTTTAGTGAGTTTTAGCGCATATTCAAAGTTTTTTCCTAGTATCGCTGGCTTTGGTTCAATGAAAAGTCAAATTTAAAAACACATCTTAGAAACAATTTTTCGTACGAGTAAGACAGCGTTCAATGAAATGCATTATTCGAAAGTAACCTGGTTATTGATAAATTCGTCAAATCTCAGCTTGTACGCACATGTAAGCATCATGAAACATTTTTGTCCTGTTACGCTTTACAGGCCTCGAAAGGTTGAACCAGTGATGTTGGAGTTAGAGGACATTCTTTAAGCACTCTCTCTAATTTTGTGGCTGAAGGCGTGAATTGGCCAGTAGTGCGGCTTTGCACGGGTAAGGATGGGAGGGCGGGATGTATTCATCAATCAGCTTCAATACCACATACGATAATGATCCGGTGGCTTTTGCTTATGGGATGACCTGTATCTCCAACGTGGCTAGTTTGAGCCGGCCCATGATTAATTAAAATCAAAATGCTGAGACATGACCCACAGTGGCTACAGCTGCTGAAAATTCATAGATGCCATATAATTTCAATGCAAGTTCATCACTGGAACACCAAAAGTCTCTACTATAAGCCATCTTTTCTTTAGTTTCCATCATTATTCTCTTTCAATTCTATTACTCAATTTTGCTGCTTTCATTTCGTTGAACGTGTAGGCATGCTTGAGTGCAATTAGCTTCAAAATCAAAGCATTCTATTACCAATGCAATCTATAACATCCATAGAAATATATTTCAATTCAATGACTAACTTATCCATGCCATCTAGAGTGACCAATGGCTTCATAGATCTATTTAAATTGTCAATTTTATATCGATGTCACCTATTAACATCAGAAAGTTATTCAAAAGGTGACACACATGTTTGGGATTAGTGTATATATTAAATGTAGTACAGAAATGCAAGATGCAACTAAAAATAATTGAGACTATTCCAGCAGACCAATTTAATTGACGACTTTGCTATTCTCGATGACAATTATGAGACGTACATGGCTCAAGCTTATTATTTATCAAAAAATTGATAATTGATAAGCACCTTTATTTGAGCACCTATATTTGGGATATTTATTATATGAGCACGATCTGAAAATTCTGACATTCTAAGTGCAACGAGATAGAAAAAGTAGCGTGTATCGTGTAAATTCGATCAGAAATGATCTCAGCTAATCACATTTTTAGTCAGATCTTCACTGAAATGTGCCAAATTTAATTAGAAAGCACTATAATGAGGGCATTCAGATGAGCAGGACATTAATTTAGCTACATGATCTCCACCATATTCAATCACATTGCCACAATGGTCTAAGAGACTTTCGGTTTTTGGGCAAGAACTCCTGAGAGATTGAACAAATATTTCGATGGAATTTTCCGCAACAACATTCTCATCTGAAAAGTCGATTTTCATAATTTCTCATTCGAGTCAGTCAAAGAGACACCTATCAAACAATTTTAAATCCGGTGAGCAGGCCTAGGCCATGATCACTGCCACACAGCATCGACACCTCGAAGTGTCAAGAATTCCTTTGTTTTTTGGAAGAATTTGGACTCGTGTTGTTGATCAAAGATAAAGTTGGTTCAGCCGCAAAAGGTCATATTTTTGCACATTATATATATATATTTTGTTGCTGGAAGTTTGCATATCTTTCTTAATCAAACTCAAGTCAAAGGCTTTAGAACGGCGCGATTTCAAATCAAGGTCAATCTTGTGTGTCCGTTAAGGTTTTTGAAACGTTCTATGAAAAAATCAAAATAAAAAAAAGAAGTACAAGATCGATTGACATAAGTTTTCCACAAGTCACTTGTAGGTGCTGCCAAGGCAAATGTGTATTGTTGCTGTATGTCATGAACATTTAATCTATATCGTATATCATGTTAAACAAGTCTAAAAATGACATGTTTTTTTAGCAAAAGTGCCTGTCTTGAAGCACTTCAGCGCAAACCATGTCGTTGACCTTGACACCATGGATTATTTGAAATCAGATCTCTAAATTCCTACTCATATATTACGGGCAAACTCGGAAGAGTCGATACTCCAATGAACTTTGTTTTCATTGAGCTTATTGTGTATAATTGAATCTAATGCGGATCTTATCAATTCAAGCATGCCGGCGATGATCAAAAGAAGAGGTACTTAATGCTTGCGTTCACCTGCAGGCCATAAATTGGCAATTTCCTTCTGAACGGAACTAAAGACAATCTTTGATAGTCAGGTGGAAGCAGATGGATAATTTCCGTTGAAACATTATTCTATATAATCATCATCGTAAGGAATTATTGATATTTCAAACTTAACCATGAATGGAGGAATTTTTTACTTGACTCTTCTGGTATTAATCTGCAGTGTGGTGGCTCTTCCACCATTTCTTTCACAAGCCGATGATGTTGAAGAAAGAATTAATGATCCCTTTCAGGACAAAATCGATGAAATGAAAGAAAGATTTGCTCCACTTCGGGCCAACTTGGAGAGAATGAAAGACTTAAAGGAGAAAATGAAACTCCGATTGAATAAAAAGAAGCAAGCTCATAAACAACGATCTCAACGCGGTGAAAGTCGGTCTGATGGGATTCTTCCAAATTTTGACAGTGCATTTAGTAACATGAGAGGAGACCTTGAAGACAAGATGGACAAATTAAGAGACCGGATTCGGGGAAAGTTGGAAGAGGTAGGACAAAACAAAATGAAAGAATAAACACCGGACTTCGACCGACAAATAATGGCTTCCATGATCCTTCAAAGTCAGGAGTGATTGAATCCAGCTTGAATCATTGTGCCTTCTTCAAACCTGAGTGTCAGACTGTAATTATCTAGAAACTTTTTACGTATATTGATTTCATCAATACAATACAAAACTGAGCCTCCGACAACAGCAAAGTCTACTCCCTTCGCTTGTCATAGAATTTTGCATGTCCAACAAATGGGTTGGGCAAGTAATATGCATACAGTAATTACATGAATATATTGAGCTACAATATTCTGTCACTTTTATTTAAAGTGAACTGTGTAGGTTAATTTACTGTATGATTCGTCCATATCGCGTACTTAATAATAGACCGATAACCGTGTATTTTTCATAATCCTACACTGCATGAAGTTTTTGCTGATAATATCATATTACTGTATATGCATTTCAGTTTGAGCATTATCACCTTTGAGGCATCTAACAAGAATGCTTTTGTAAAACTTAAACTCAGATATTTATACATATATATATATATATATATATATATATATATATATATATATATATATATATATATTCTTTAGGCACTGCATCTACACATAAACATGCAGCCCAATAACGAAATATGTTAAATATTGAAATAATGAAATCCATCTGGAAATGTCTGGTATTCATTTGGAAAGATCTGAAATCGATTTGGAAGCACCTGAAATAGAAATGGAAAAGGTGTAGAGTGCAGAAATGGAAACATTGAACGCTTGTAAACAAATAAGGTTATTTGTGTACATAATAAAAAAATAGTATATTCATTCCTTTATAGGCCAAGTTCATCAGGAAATCAAGAAATTATATACTTGAAAAGTCGCACATCTTTCGCGTTAATTTTTGGATTGACATTAATTACTACTAAGAGCATTTACGCAAGTTGCAGACGGAAATCATTGACAATTCGTGAATTCAGCATGTACATATCTACTCGTAGCTTCTCCTCTTTTAGAGTGCAAAATACCGATTGATGCTGCTTCCTATCTATTTCTTGAAAATTGTCAACTGAATGAAAATGAAAATCGCTGAGAAAGGACTTGTAATGCCTTTTCATAATTCGCTGTTTAGTGAAATTAAACAACAACCGAATTACTTTTACACAATGACTCTTGGTAGCCGGCTATCTACAAACCTCCAAAGAAATCATGGTAGACGGCTGATATTCAATCGCATAAATAAAGACGCATCATTAACAGGCTTGCCGTGGGAGCGAGATTTCCCATGGAATGGGAGTAGTAATTTCAGTCACTGGAATTCCCATAAATATGTCAAAATTTCTAGAGGAAGTATACACTATTGTCTGAGCTTGTGTTCTCCTCCACAATTATCTCAAATCTAAGGAGAGTAGTAAATCTGTGTCTGAAACCAGATAGGCCTAGTGTCCATCTAATCAGAAATCTGCATTCCTGCGCTCCAATACTTTCTAGAGAATGTTAATTTTTAAATAAAATTTCTACCTGGCCTTCGCTCCACCTCTGTCACCAATTTTCTTCTTCAGATTTCTTCTTGCTCGGAAATATCAGTCACGTAGTGATCAAGGCTACATCTGTGGGCTCCACTACAAGAAACAGAGCTGTGGCATTCCATGAATTCCATGAATTTGGCATTATCTTTGCAATCTGATAAAGACAAATCCCACAAATGCTTGTAGCTACGAACCACTTATATTAATTTTTCCTCATCCATTCTTCGGTCTTCATTTGACGCACACGTTTACTGTGTGGAAAGATTCTTGCAGCGATTCTTCTGCAGCATGCCGCACAGCAAAATTTGGCGTCTATGTCAGTCGATCAATATTGCCGTTGAATCAGTTATTCATACTCTGACGCAGATGTCGTTCTGGTAAGTCTAAATTTTGCTGTACAACATACACGTACGGCATTTACAACATTTGCTGTAAAGCACAGATTTTGCTGTACGGCATACGTACACTGTAAATCGCTGGTTACGAAAATCACATACAATTTGAAACTAACATCTGATACGAGATTCTCGTATGTTTACAGAGATCTGGTATGTTTTTCATACGAAGGCTTACTTACTTTCGTATGTGATTGGTATGTAGCGATACGAACTATTCTATCTGTGATTGGCTGTTTTACACTGAAATGCGAGTTGTTAGTATGTTTTATATACGAGACCCGATCGAAATTCATCCTTATTCGAATGCCTCTGGTATGCATTTCGTATGTAGAGCTTTAAGTCACATAGCAAAAAAATATATGTATTACACACTACTGTCATATAACTTTTTTCGGTAATACCAGTCGTGAATATTCTTTGTTTGAAAGAGTGATATTTAACTACATATTGTTTCATAAAAAATGGATCACCCTTAAACATCGCCTTAACTTCAACTTTGTCTAACTCCGCCAATCTTGAACGAATTTCTCTGAAATTTGGAAGATATGTCAGTTGTGCTTACTAATATCATTGTTGGAAATTTCAAGCATGAATATTGAGTTGTTTTCCTGTTATAGATAAAAAAGTAGTAGATAATTTCATCTTCATTTAGCAATGTTACACAAAATCATACCTCACTCTTATAAAATTACATTTGTTTCCTTTGTTATGTAATATGTTGTTCTACAAGCCAAAAGCTATCAAGCAAAACAAAAATAAAGAAAATCGGTCAATCAGAGCCAGTATAGCACCATTATTCATCAACAATAGTGTAACTGCTATATGTGATTAACTGGACTTCATGTTCCATAGCTTACTGACTTCGTTGCGGTGGTGTTGGCAGCACTCCTGATTGCTTTCAGCTAGAAATCTATCTCTTACCGGTTGAAAACAATACAAAGCACAAATGAACAATAACGAGATCGCATTCACAAAAGGCAAAGTGTCAGCCTTGCTAGAACTAGTTTTCTTTGCGAGCTACAAGCAAGCGACTAAATGTCCCTTACACAAATGTGCATCGATGGCATAATGATGATTTTCGACTCTGTCGTAAAGAGGGCTCTGGCCGTCCACGCAAAACATCCAAACGTAGAGACCGCCTAATTTTGAGATTTGTTAAAGTTGATCCAAGTCTCTCGTTAACTGAGATGGCTGCATTAGACTCGTCTATTTCTAAGTCCACTATTCGTAGAAGACTTATTGAGTCGAATTTCAAGAGCTGTAAGAGGCCCTCTCAGATCGAATTATCAGATCAGCATACAAAAAGACGTCTCAGATGGGCAATGAGTCATTGTCACTGGCGAAATCAATGGGATCGGGTTGTCTGGTCTGATGAGGCATCTGTCCGTTTGAAGGATAGTGATGGTCGATTGAGATTATGGATAAAATCTGATCATGAAATTCGGAGACATTTACATCGTCCCCGGGTACAAGGTGGTGCGACTCTACTGATTTGGGCTGGCATTTGGACCAATGGCCGCTCTGAACTTCACATACAGCAAGGAACCATGAATTCTGAACGCTATGTGAATGTTTTACGAATGAACATTGGCCAAATGACAGATCAACTGGGTGATCCATCGACTTGGTTATTTATGGATGATAATGCTGCGTGTCACAGGAGTAGTAGAGTCAACTTATGCAAGTCTCAATTAGGGCTTAGGACATTATGTTGGCCAGCTCGTTCTCCTGATCTGAATCCCATAGAAAATGTATGGAGTATTCTAAAACGTAACGTTCGTCGTTCACTGCTACCTACAGATGGCGTATCACAACTACGTCACTGTTAAAAAGAGAGTGGAGAAAGTTAGATCAGTCAAAAATCAACGATATCATCGAATCAATGCCTAGACGAATTGGTAATGTCATTGACAATAAGGGCAGTGCCACAAAATATTAGCTTCTTAAGAACCGTTACTGTATCATAGCTTATCAGATTATATAAGGACATTTAAATATATTGGGGACATGAAATAACATGAAAAATGCTTTCTGTATCATACTTATGTTCCATTTAGTCAAATTTTAGGATGATCCACTTTTTATGAAACGGACTGTAGATTAGATTTATTGTGAATTTTATGTTCCACGAGTATGTCGTTGCCACTAGTCTAGCAACTTTATCACGACGCTTAGTTAGCTCCAGTTTGTGAATCAAGTTGATTAACATCAAATTTTTCAAACGATAATTATCGTGCAATTATGTTGACGTATATATCTCAAACATAACTATCTTTGCGTTCATGAATTATAATATGTTTTTATTTCGGATTGATAGTATGCTTAATTTCAAAATTACATAATGCATAATTGTTGATGGTTGAATACTTATTGATTATTCATGAAATACCTTAGACTTACGTGTATCAAAATCGAATTCAGTATTGAAAGTATGACTCTTGAATGCCATTATCTCACTACTTACATAGCAGTAGTAACATCAGTGTGATCTCTATTGACAAAAGACCTTAAATCAACAGACTTTGGACATGATTGATGCTTTCTTTTAACATTGTGCTGGTATGGTTTGGTATGCAAAGCACACCACATTTGAAATAACATACGAAAAGCATACAAATATATACCAAGAGAATACAGAAATATACCAAAAATATAGTTTGGTATGCGTCCTTCGTATGTGATTGGTATTGAGCTATTTACTGTGCATAAACGAACAGTATGATATAGTCTGATATCATGGATTATAAAGCTATCTGTAGATCCATACAGTAAATTTAAATCTTCGCATTACGTTATCTGATGACATACGAAACTGCCTATGGGTGCAAGTCCCAATTAAGACCTGCTTTACACTGGCACTTCATGTGCAGTGCAGTAGATGATGAAAATGACTTCGTTATGACGTTTATCGTAATTTGTTCTGACACAGGACATGACGTCAGTGCTTCAGTGGCAGTTCAGCGATTACACCAAGGCATGGAGTAAATATATTAGGTAGAGTGATAACTCCGCATTTACTAAATCCCCAAAGTGTATACACTTTCGATTTTATCAAATGAACTCAAGAGAGATACAGGTCACCAAATATGAGACATGTCAATTTTTGTAGTTTTACAGAAATTACAACGGAATTGAGTGATCATGATTGCAATGCAGAAGGAATGATGGTATTTCACAGAGTCTCATGACAGCCTTGGAGACTTAATGCTGAATTAGCATTTCGATGGGTTCCTATTACTTTCATGCTCAACCTCAAGAGTATTTTCTCAAGCGTGGTCATATCACAGGCAACCTGCCACTGGCACAGCAAAATCACATAATCAAAGACAATTACTTCAATTAACGTTGAAAGATGTAAATGGGTCCGCATCACTATTCAGATTCAAGAAATGAAGCATGAATTTAGTGAATCATAAAATCATGCCGGTGAAAATTGGTTTAAAAACTTGAAATTTTAGCCACGAAAGCACGAATAATATCGCGACTTTTTCATGAAGACTTTCATTATGATGCAATTCATGAAATTCCCTTGATAATCAGCTTGATTTCCGCCTAGTTTGGATACTTGTTAGCAAATATTCATTCCTTTTTATATCTAACTTGTTTCATACTACTTATTTAGGAGGGTGCTTATTTTTAAATTGAAATAAAAAGTCGTAAATAGAAGGGAGTGACGTCTTTATTTTCATCTATTTGGAAATTACGTATCCTTATTTAGGAGAGTCATCTCGGTGGTATATAAATTGGCAAATTTTGACTTTTTTCAAAAGTTCTCAAATACTTTTTTGGAACACGGGAAGGTAATCTCCGCAAAAAACTGAATCTTTTCATATAAAAATTTTCACTGTATACAGATACCTTTTTGAGTCGACACTCTACCTATATATCCGTACTCAATGCACCAAAGCTTATTTCTTTGCAATCTGCTGCAATTATAGGGTCATCTGATTGGTTAATTTTCTCTTGTTTTCGTTCCATGTCTCACTTTGGCTGGACAGTGCAGTAGCTGACTTGCTGTCTTGCTTTTCGCAATGTAAATTAGGTGCTGCACATGCATAGAAATTAACAATACCATAGAAAGTGTACTACTATCCACTTCTATGTGCACATGCAGTTTTGTTTCATAGCTATGTCATGCTGCGTTTCAATGTCACTCGTCTACTGCAAATGCACCGACTGCCAATATAAAGCAGGCTTAAGGCACCAGTGCTAAGATCTGATGTAGGTCTATCATGGGAATTTCATGGGAAATAACTGTAGATTTTGGAAAATCCTGTGGTAATGAGATAGTAATAAGACGAAGAAATCCGGTCATTGATGATTACGAGTATACGTTGCGTCTGTGTGACATGTAAGTAAGTATGAATATATACTCATGCTTTGAATGATATAGTAGTATGAAGTTAGAAGAGTCATGAGTAGTATATAGTGTGACATCCGGCGCGACGCTTCGCTTTGCTTCGCTTCGCTTGCGCCGGATGTCACACTTTTGCGGGTTTTTCAAAAAAATCAAAATTTCAAAAATTTCAAAAATTTAGGTAGACTTCAAATTTCACGTGGCCGAAGACCTAAATTCACAAATTTGGGCGTTTTTAAAAATACCCAATTTTTCAAATTTTTCAAAATCTCAAAATTTGAGAATTACAATTTTCACCCCTGTTAAAATCATGACCGTTGCAGGACACCGAAAAAATCATAAAAGTTAAGAATCTCAAATTTGAGAATTACAATTTTCACCGTCGCTTAAATCATGACCGTTGCAGGACACTGAAAAAATCATAAAAGTTGAGAATCTCAAAATTTGAGAATTACAATTTTCACCCCCCGCCAGAATCATGACCGTTACAGGACACCGAAAATTGGTATTTTTAAAAACGTCTTTTAAATCCATTTTTCAGGTTTTTAAAATATATCATGTGACTAAATAATTTGAAGTAATTGACATATTCTTAACAATAAGTTTAGGTACTTTTACAATTGTCATTCAATTGTAGAGAACATCTGCTTCTCGCATTTATGAATAAAATGCATTTCAGTGTAAGGAGCTGTGTCCTCCAACTCAAACATTTGAAAGGAAACAATGTATGAAAGAACAAACAGCTGCTACACCCACTTAGACATTTGTAAGACGTGAAATATATAACCAGCAAATCCTACTCCGGCTGCAATGCCGTGAAATAATACACAACAACAATAATCGATATGGCTATTTCAAACAATTGTGCTGAAGACTTATTTAATTTAACAGTGTTTCTTGTCAGTGAAGGTTGTGTCAAAACGCTCTCGTCATATATTTCTCAAAATGAGACAAGATCAATTTGAAGATAGAAGAAAACAATCGTTGACAGGGAGGATGAAAAAATTACGGGAGGAATTCAAGAGCAATATATTTTGAGAGGTATGAATTTACAGATACTTTGAGTGATTTCATAGAGCCAAATGGTGGAGAGAATAATGCAATTGTAAACTTACACAAATTCTTGTTGCATGAAAAAAGAAACAATTCACTCAGTGTTATGTGTAAAATTTTTATCGGTAAGCACTATCTGCTCTCTGTTTGTGATAATGACAAGTCTTATTTTTATAGTCTCTTGAAGCAAAATCATATCAATTATTCACGCACCGAAGTTTCATTTGTTATGAAATTAGGTAAATTAGCACAAAAATTTCCTACGCTTCGTTGGGTGTCTGTTTCTCTTGTACTTTAAAAGTCACGACCTAATGTTATCGGAAGATTGACTTCATTGTGTAAAGCAATTATGTGTCATTCCAAATGATTCCATTCTTCTCCCAAACAATGGTAGCGATAATACCGCGCTGACATATTCAATGGAATTTGGATGTTAAACTCCGCTATTGTTATTGCGATACGGCCGCAAGACACTTTATTTTTATTGTTAGACCTATGCCATTTCGTTATATTCTCTTGAATAATGGTGCGCCATTCAGCTAAAATACTGCGCCATTCAACTAATCAAATGACGCGCTGTGAAGAAAATTTATCATTCTTGAAACCCCTCTGTTTTATATGCAATGTAAATACAATAGAGTGTTTCAACCAATGAAACCTTGTCCACTCGTGGACAGAAATCCTATTGTTTAGAAAACTTGTATCTTATATGCAATGTTATTTCCTGTTTTATATGCAATGTTATTTCCTGTTTTATATGCAGTGCCATTTCCTGTTTTATATGCAATGCTATTTTCTGTTTTATATGCAATGTTATTTCCTGTTTTCAATCATTTTCATTATGTTGTTATATGACGTCATTTTTCTCTCATCCAATGAAACCTTGTCCACACGTGGACAAATTTACATGTATTTCAATGTATCCAAATTGAATGTATGCAAAGTGGATGTAACCAAATTGAAATATCCATGTGTTGTTTTTAATTTCTCATTTACGGGAATATAATAGAAACATTGTATCTTCTATAAAAATGAGAAACATCAGGGACTTCCAAAAAATATACAGCAAACAAAACCACGTCAAATTTCGATTTAAATGAGATTGCTAAGCAATTGGGAATAAAGAATTTTCACATATTGATGAGTAATGAATTACTATTGATAAAAGATGTGCGAAACACTAACTCTACTAATACAATGCAACAATGTAACGTTTAAATTTAGATTAAATTAAATCATTTCAAAATTGAATAAGTAGTAAAGAAAGACATCATTAGAGACCAGTTTTAAATCAATACCCCCCCCAAGTAGTAAGGAAAGTCATCATTATAAAAATGTTTTAAATCAATACCCCCTTCTGACTAAGTAGTAAGGAAAGACATCATTAGAGAACAGTTTTAAATCAATACCCCCCCCCTTCTGACTTCTAGGGGTCCCTTAAGAATTTTTTTTATTATAAAATGAGCAACATAAATGAGTTTTTGAAATTATATGGAACACAAACGACAACGAATTTCGACCTAAAGAAAATCGCTAATCGATTAGGAATAAAGAATTTTCATGTTCTAATGAGAGACGAATTACAATTCCTAAAAAATAGGCCATCAATAACTGTAAATTTCATAACAAATCTTCATACGTCAGATGAAAAAGGTGTACATTGGTCAGCAGGCGTTAAAAATCATCAGCAGAACTATTGGTTCGACTCATACGGTTTGCCCCCACAAATGAAGTAAAAGAATTACTTGGAATGGGAACATACAATACGTTTCAAATTCAAACACCAGGCACTATCTATTTTGGACAATTATGTTTATACGTTTTGTACAAATTACAAAAAGGAGTACCATTTCTAGATATTATGTTAGAGTTAAACAATCTATAACTCAAGTGAAGCTAAAGCTCTGTTTTCTGTAATTCACTTTGATAAAAACGGCCTCTGATATCCTCATTATCTAAATCTTTAATTTCATAAGTAATCGGATAAGTTTGATTTATTTTGCAAACTTCAAATATTTCTTTAGTCCAATAGCCAACAAAGCCTTTTTCAAATTTATTCTTATATTTAAATATTCTAACTCTATCTCCAATTTTAAATTTCGGCTTAAGTTTCTGCAAATTCGGATTACTCTCATTCAAATTATTATTCTCGAATATTTTCTTTCGTACTAAATCAGGGTCGTCAGAAGCATTCTTTGGGGTTTCTTCAATACCAGAATGAACTTTATTATTGTACTCTTCTACAATTCCTGGTAATATCTTCAACCATTTCTGATTTCTTTGTTCAGTAAATTTCTTGAATAATTTATTTTTTAACGTCCGATTGAATCTTTCTATCACTACGGCCTTCCCTGCATTTTCAGTTGAATAAACAGTTTCAAATAGTGGCCGAACGTTTCGGTTATAAAATTCCGACCCTTTATCAACAAACAATTTTTTTGGCTTTCTCTTACTTTCTTCAAAGATTTCTTCAAACGCATATTTAACTGATAGACCACTTTTGTTTTTTAAAGGCTTTACCCAAGCGTATCGTGTATATAAATCTATAACGGTCAATGCGTATTTGTAGTCCCTTTCATTCGGCATATGAATAAGATCAGCACTCCAAATATCATCTTTATTAATTACTTTTACTTTCAATAAATATTTAGGTCTTCTATATTCCTTGTGGATTTCAGACGCATAGCGGCTTGGGTCATTCGACATTTCGGACGCGTAGGTTCGAGCGTTGCTCTCAGACAGCTTTGCTGTCGTTTCATTTAAACCCTGACCGAATAATATTTTAGCTTGTAAAGCTTTCTTAACAAACATTCTTTCAATTTTTTCTCTAAATGTAGGATTTTGAATACTATCTAATTCTTGAATCATCTTCTTATCAGCTGCATGTCGAGAACTTAGATCATGATTTCGATAAGCTAAATCATGCCTGTAAGCTGCGGCATCTACTCTATTTATTGGTTCTTCACCTGGTTTTGGATTATCATTCTCATCTAGTCTTATATCTAATCGAGTTCCTGGACCAGTATATGAATGACCAGGAAGATGTTTTTCTTTCGAATATTTACTCCAAATAAATCCAGGAAAGTTTTCTCATGTTTTTTGTATGTCGTTACCTACATAAATTTTACAATTTGAGTTTTTATTTTTGTTTAATAGATAATTTAATAACTCTATATTAGCAATTTTTAATTTAATTAAATTTTCGTAATTTGTAGAATTCATTTTTAAAGATAAAATAAATGTTTTACCTGATCGAACCTTGTTCAGAGGCTTTAGCCGATCGGACCAAAGGTCCTGAGGTTATTACCGAATCATACTAGGACTTAGATATATTCCAGAACCATCTTTTGTTTCTTTAATTTCAATTAAATCATCAACATTGTGGAGAATATTTTTAAGAACTCGTTTTCCTTCATCAACTAATTTTAATTTACTAATAAAATTATCTACTACTCCTTCGCCCCTAGCAACTTTCTCTAACTCTCTATTATGTCGTTTTTGTTCTTCTAATGCTGCCTTCTCTGATTTATTTTTATTTACTGCTTGGACAATACCAGCTGTCCCACCTGCAACACTTCCTGCAGCTGCTATGCCACCTATTATTAGAGGAATTAATGGGAGAATTCCACCGTTCTTTTCTTCTTGTAATTGAATATTCTCTATCATTGGTTTACTTATGTAATACTTTTTTTTATTAATAGTAATAGTTTTAGGGGTATTTTTGTCAACAATATTACGTAATTTTAATTCAACAGTTTTATTATTATTACTTTTCGCTTGCGACATTTTTAATAAAAAAATTTTAAGTTAGGAAAAATTTTAATCTATTCTAGTTATGAAAAAATTTCAAGTTACCAAAAAATTTTAATCTATTCTAGTTATTAAAAAATTTCAAGTTACCAAAAAATTTTAAGTTACCAAAAAATTTTAATCTATTCTAGTTATGAAAAATTTTAAGTTAAGAATATTTAATCTATTCTAGTTACAAAAAAATTTTATTACTAATTACTAAAAAACATTTCAAGTTATCCTAAAAATTAATTAATCGACGAAGTCTTGGGCTTTAGCCTATCGGACCAAAGGTCCTCAGGTTATTAACCGATCGGAGCGAAGCTCCTCTGGCTTTAGCCTATCCGTACCATCTTTCCATTAAGAATTTCAATAGAATATTTTACATCTTCTAGCAATAAACCATAAGCCATCAATGAAGTTGTGGAATCTTTTTTTTCAATATTAATTGTTACATCACAGCCAGTCTTGATAATATCTTCAGATTGTGCACTTAAATCGAAACAGAAAACAGGATATAAATGTCTCCAATCTCCAGGAGTTAATTGTGGTTCAACTCCAAATTCTATACAAAGATTTCGATAAGAATCATATCCTTCCATAAATTGATTATTGGTATCATCGAATCTTAATGGATCAATTGGATATCGGGTTTGATTTAATGAAACTTGTAAACTTCGAATTGTATTAATATGGAAGAGATTATTGTTCTTATCAAAACTTGGAGAATTATTTCCTTGAAAAGTTAGCAATAAATATCTTGGAGTATTCGCAGTTCTAGTAAAATGCCAGTTAAATCTTTGTTCGGAAAAAGTTACTGAACTAGCAGTACGCTTTAGAAAATTTACTGGAATTGGTTTGTTAGTATTTAATCGTTTTGCAATAGCTGTTTCAATCTCTAAACTAGGAGTAATATGCTTAATCCACCATTCAAGTCTCTCAATTTTTAAATATGCTTTTTTTCCAGTCTTACCAAAAAAGATTAATTCATTATTTGCTGTACGATGAATTATTAATTTAAATTTTAATTGATATGATATTTTGTCATAATCTAAATATCCGAATAATGGAGACAATGACCAATTAACTGTCTGTTTACTTTTTTTGTTAAATTCACGTCTTTCTTTATATGCATCATTATTTGTTTTATTTAAATGTTTTGCAATATTTTCTACATCTTTCGCAATTCCTGCGGCATCTGTTCCAGCGTGAGTTAAATCATCCACAATTATACCATCATTAGTATCAGGAAACCAACCTTCGATTTCATACTTTTTATTATTTTCACCAATTGTTACAAATCTAAGCATTGTATCAATTACACCTGGAGAATCACTTATTGTTTCTATATTTTGAGTTGCAACATCTAAACGCATTTGTGTAAATAATCTTGGAAAAAAATTATTCTCAAATGCAATATTATCGGTATCTGGTAATGGTGTTGTAAAATTGGCATCACTATACAAAGAATATTCACAGTGTAAAAATGAATCAGGTAGATATATATAACTGTGCTGATTATCAACTTCAAAAATTAAATCACCTCCAGTATTTACTCTACTGGAAGATCCGGGATTCATAGCAATTCTTATATAGTCATTCTTTTTTGATTGCAACTGACGAACGGAGGATCGTCTAATCTAAATTTATTTTCGATAAGCGAAGACATTTTTATAAAAAATAATTTGACTTTTTTGTTTTTCTCATACACAGAAAAAATTTTTACTAAAAAAATTTTACTAAAAAAAATTTTACTAAAAAACATAATTTTAGAATTTTGCTAGACCAGCTCCGCTGCTCACGCCATTACCTCTTATTTCTTCAATTGAACGTTTTATGGCTACGTCTGATTTCTTCTTATGTTTACTATCAGACGGAGCTCCGCTCCTCAAGGTTTCACCCCCAACAGCAATGTTAGCAATTTTATTTTTTGTTTCCTCTGAAAGTTTTTTTAAATTTTTTAGTTCTTCGGAATCATTCCTAAGTTTACGAATAGCTTCTAGTTGTTTTAATTCGTTTTGACACTTAACAGCATTTGATATTGCACTAGCTGTGCTACCTATAGCAGCTGCTCCTTTTGCAGCAGATGTAATCAAATCTTTATTATTTTTAATTAAGTTAACGATACTTCCAATACCAGAGAAGATCCCAGCTCCTTCCGTGTGAACTGTTTCTCTATTATCATAATGATAAACAGGATTCATACGTGGTTCATGAGCAATTCTTTGATTTGAAGCAAATTGTTCAAGATTGTGTTTATAAATTATAGGCATTTTTTAGGATTAAATTTGACTTTTGGGAAAAAATATTTACGTTAATATTTACGCTAAGATTTACGTTTGTGAATGGACAACAACTTCGAGATAACTTTATTAATTGCCTGTTGCACTTTATCTATTGCGTCAAGCAGCGTGTGATGTACTTTAATTTCTTTTCTATTAACTTGCATTTTCTGCTGATTAATCTTCAACGCCGTTTTAAGAGCATTTAACTTAACTTTAAGAACATCTAATTGTCTTTTAACAGCATCTAACTGTTCTTTATTTTCTTTAGAATTTTCTTGTAAATTTTTCTTTAATTCATTTTCTAAATTGATTTTAAGAGTTTTCATTTTATCAACTTTTTCATTAAGTGAGTTTACTTCATTTATTATTCTATTCATCTTTTTCATTTGTTGAGTAATTTTAGAACTTAATTCATCAACACTTTTTTGGAATGTAGTTTGTAACTGCTTTAAATTTTTTTAAATTCTTTCAGGTAGTTTTTCTATTTCATCTTCTAATTGTTCTTTCAATAATTTTATCTGATGTTTATTTTTAATTACAGCAGATTTTAAATTTAAAGAAAGTAATATTAAAATTTTTGATTGTTCTGAAATCTTTTTAAAAAGTTTTGCTATATCTGCTTCTAGCTCTCTATCCTTTTTATCAAGTTTTAATAATTTTTCGTTTAATGATTTGTCATTAAGTTTAAGCAACTTTAATTCATTCATCAGTGGAACCAAAACATCGTTTATATATTTTTCTTTTAAGTCATTGATTTGTGTAGCAACATATTGTTTATTTGTTAACTCTGTATTTTGTTGCGGAAGAATAGAAAGATGCAATGGACCAGATAAAACGTCTCCAGTTTTCATGATATAATTTTCTATCTCTATTTCTAATTCACGATTATTCGGGATATATGCACCTCCACCAACATTTGGTAACATCATTTTTTAACAATAAAAAAATAAATTTTTTTCTAATAAAAATAAAATTTTTTCTAATAAAAATAAAAAATAAAATTTTTTCTAATAAAAATAAAAAATAAAATTTTTTCTAATAAAAATAAAAAATAAAATTTTTTCTAATAAAAATAAAAAAATGGAAAATCCAAATTTAAAAAAATTATATTCGTCCGCATCATCCTGTTCTTCTTATTCGACGAGATCAACGGGATTTGAAAATAAATGTTTTGATAATAATAATAATAATAATAATAATACTATTACAAATCCATGTATAGATGTTAATATTTTATTTTAATTACAAGCCGAAATATTTAGAGAACAGACTAAAGGTTTACCTTCTATAGAAACTAATTGTTGTTTATTTCCAGGTGATCCATTTATTAAATTTATGGAGATTGTTAGTAAATATAATGATGTAGCTTATGTAGAATTAAATAAAGAAAATATGGTTATAATAGGACATAATAATGTTTATGGATTCATTAGAGCAGTTTTGCCGATTAGTAATACTGATTGGATAGAAAATAAAATTATCAATTATATCAATATTAAAGATTTAGTTAAAAAATTAAAATCTTTTTCCAAAGAAAAAATGAGATTATTTGTTGATGAACAAAATCAATATAACATTCATATCGAGAGTAAAAAACATAACGAAGAATTATTATGTCAAGTATATTATAGAGATACAATTTATAAACAAGAAACATTAGAAATGCCGCAAAGATATGATGATGATACATATATAGGATTATATTCAAACTTAAATATTAATTTATTAAAATCTTATATAAATGGTTTAGCTCAACAAGAGAAAATTTATATGTGGACTACACCTTATACTATTAACAATGTCCATAATCATAATAAACGAACCGAAGGTTCTAGGGCTTTGCCCGATCTTAAAGAATCTTATGGTAATAATATAGATGATAATAATATAGATGATAATAATATAGATGATGATAATATAGAAGATGATAATATAGATGATGATTCTGAAACATCTGAAAATGGTGTAAATGGTAAGAAAGATTATAAAAATATTAGTAATTACAAAAATTTAAGTGAAGAAAAATTTATATCTCATACTGATGTACATGATATTAGTACTACATATAATCAAAATTTATCTAAATTTCATTTTCTTACAATTGAAAATAATAATGATGGAATAGTTGAAGATACTGTTAGACAACTATGTGTCGGGTCTACAAAATTTAAATTAGGATTTACATCTAATCAATTTAAAATTTTATCGTCTTTAACAAAAACTAAAAGTGATTCAGATTATGGTGGTGTTATTAAATTTTCCAAAAGAGAACAAAGACCAATATTTTTCTCTATTATATTATTATCAGATAAAAAATGTAATTTAGAGTTAGATATTCCAATAAGAGAATGGTATCCTATCAGGGAATGGCATCCTATACCAAAAAGTGTAATTTATGATGATGAAGAATCAATTGATGATGATGATGAAGAATCAATAGTTAGTGAAAATAAATTTAAATTATCTTTTGATAAAACGTTATATGATAAAACGTTATATGATAAAACTTAATAGAAAATACCAAAATATTCGATAAATATATTTTCATATGTAATAAAATTTTTAGATGTAATAAATGTTTTAGATGTTATAAAATTTTTAGATGTAATAAATTTTTTAGATGTTATAAAATTTTTAGATGTTATAAAATTTTTAGATGTTATAAAATTTTTATATGTTATAAAATTTTTAGATGTTATAAAATTTTTAGATGTTATAAAATTTTTAGATGTAATAAATTTTTTAGATGTTATAAAATTTTTAGATGTAATAAAAAAATTATTATTCCCACGTGCCATCATCATTACTTAAATTACTCTCACAGATGATTGTTTGAAATATTTCAGCTTGAATATCTTCTCCGTTATAAGGTAACATAATTTCATTTTCATCAGGTGCTTGACGTTTAAGAATATTTATTTGACCAGAAAATTTTTTTTCTTCAGTATTATTATTTTTATCAGGAATACTAATTCCAGTTTCTAAAGATCGTTTCCATGGTTTATTAACTGTAGTCGATAATGTTTTCCCCGAATATAATTTTTGAAAATCTTCTACTTTTACTTTATCTTGTGAATAACCTTTGAATGTTTTCTTTTCACTAAGTCTCCCTTGCTCATCTACAGTAATACAGTATTTTACTTTAGGTGCAATAAACATTGCAAAAATAATTCCACCATTTCCATAATCATTTTTCCCTTGACACAATTCTCCTCCAACATATCCAGCAGCGTCTAATTTATTAAAGAGCTCATTGGAAATATATATTGAATCAGTATCTGTATAATGAATGTATTTTTCTTTGAAACCATTAATTTCTAAAATAAAGTTATTCATGATTCTTCTAGAGTGAGAAAGAATGAAAGAACCTAAGTGTGATGGCATGAATGACGTCTTCCCATCTTTTACAATATTAGTTTTGAGAAATTCATCATCTTCCATTTCTACTTTCGCTAAATATTGTTCATCATTTAATTTTTCATAATCTTTTACTTCTTGAGTGAAATTTTTTCTCAATGTATTCTCATTCCATAAATGATATTTAGTGGTTATATCTTTTTGCACAGTTTTGCCATATAGCGAATTCATCAATAATTTAATTAACTCATCACCTACAGTATTTCCTTCTGTTTTATATCTTTTTCTCAAATTAAAAAGTTTTTCAATATAATTTCGAAATGGTGAAACTTGATAATTTTTTTCATAAATTATACCATCAGTAATATGTAAGATTTTTCCCCCACATCTAACAATTTCTTGTATGTCTACAGAAGTTAATATATCATAACATATACCATTTCTAAACCTGATTACTTTTACATGAGAATTATTATTTTGATTTTTAACTTTATCTTTTATAGGAACTGGTTGGAAAAACATATCATTCGGATATTAAAACACAACAGAGAATATTCCAGTTTTAGGTCTAAATGTTTGAGTATTAAATTTATATACTATTTCCCGCTCTTCTTCTTGACGAAATTTTCTAGCTGATTCAGCTTTAGGGTATTCTGAATTTTCATCATACATAGCTGATGGATATAAAGACGTTGCATCAAAAGTCATTAGAAATTCATTTTTTTGTTCAAGTAGTTGATTTGAAATTTTATCGGAAAATAGGAATCAAAACCTGATGAATTGTGAGCTATTAAAGTTACTCTAGAATAATTAAATTTTCCAAGAGTTTTAAAAAATTGATGGATCGGACATACGTCCTCTGGGTTTCCCCCGATCGAACATTCATCATCCTCAGTTCTCGTAAATATTTTCACACAATTTTGAAGTTTATTAAATTCTAATTCAGTTAAATTATTATACTCATTAATCTGTTTTTTAAGTTTTTTAATTTCATCTTCATCTTTTGATCGTTTAATTTTATTCATATCACTTAACAAACGTGTTTCTAATTCTTTCAATCTTTGTTTCGGTAAACAACATATAAATTTATTAAAATTAATAGCTCCTACAGCATAAGGAATAGATGAGCTGTTGAACAGTTAGGATCAGGAAAAGTTTCGAGATCCCAAATATATGTTGAACAATAGTCAATTTTTTTCTTTGTTATGATTTTATATGGACGCGTTGTTAGATTTTCATCAGTAACTGTTTTATATATGGGTTTGAAATTATTTTCAATTTCTCTAATAGCTTTTAATTTATGAGATTTATTAATTAAACAATAGTGACCAATTGTTGAACCTGCGTGAAAATAATTGTAATAAACATAATTATGAAACGTTTCAATTCCTCTAGGATTTAAATGACGATTGGCAGGACTATAATATTGAACACATTCTCCAAAATATTTATTGAATTGAGAAAATTTGCAGTTTGACATTACTCCTGTTCTAGATGAGGCTTTCTCTTTATATAAAAAATTATTAAACATTTCTTTCATCATTTCTCCTTGTTCTTCATTAAAACCTCGTAAAACATTATAACATTTAATAAAACAAAAATCTTCAGAAGGAATATAACAATATTCACCGAAATATTCTTTGATTCTATATTTCATATTAATCCCTGCCCCTCTATGCGATCTTTGTACTAACTTCATTCCAAAATCTTCATATTTAATATTACCTGTAAAAATCCATTCGTTAGCATCGGATTTCTCATCCAGATTCGAAAACCATATTTCAAATGAATTTTTATTATAGAAGGTTACGTAAAAATTTTGAATTATATTTTCCTGATCTTTAATAACTTTTCCAAGTAAATTAATAATTTTACCATTTGCTAAAAGTTTCCGCATATCATTTACTACATTAATAAAAGATACATTTTCATATTTAATTTCATTTGGATTAAATAAACTACATAAATCATCACCAAGTTCATCTTTAATTCTATCATCAAAAAAGATATCAGTAATAGGAGTTTCTAATATTTCTTTTGTTCCACTTTTCTGTTTTTTAGTATTACGTCTAATACTACGCCTAGTACGTTTCTGTTTTTTAATATGTTTACTACGTTTACTATGTTTAATTTGCGCATCAAACTCAGCAGTTTGTTTCTTGATTAATTCATCAATCCTAGACGTTTGTCCGAGAGACATTTCACGATTCATATTTTTTAAAAGAAAAAATGAATTTTTACATAGAACCTCGGTTCCGTTTTTGCATATACACAGGAATATGTAATTGATGTAATGTTTCTAATTCATGTGCTGTTAAATGTTCTTTCTTAACCAACCACCATAAATTATTATACGCCAAAAATACTCGGAAACTTCTTAAACAAAGTGGAAAGTCTTTTGTTTTAACACACGGTTTAATACCATGTTTTTTTTATAATCTGTAACGAGCGCTACGTATTTATGATGATAATAAAATCTAACTTCTTTCTTCGAATTTACAGGATTTGTAGGATGACGATAATCTTTTAAAACTGGTACATGCTCTATCTTATAAGCATTCAACATATTTTTTTTAATTTTTATTAACAAAAAATTTATAAGAAAAAATTATTCGGTCACTCCGTTCGGTCACTCCGTTCGATCGCTCCTCGAAAATATTTTCTATAACTCTATCATGAATTTTTTTATCAATATTAATTGTAATGAAGCCATTATCTTTGGACCAAGCATTATTACACGATTGTTTAAATTCATCTTTATTTCTTACACATAAATCTCTTAACAAATCACTTAAGTTTCTTGCATTTATTTCAAATAGTATAAATATATTTGCATTCTATCTAATAACACTTCCGTCTAATGAATACATACTTTGTGTTAAATAAAATACACTACAGTTATTATGTCTACCTCTTGTGAAATAATTTTTCTGAACTGACTGATTTCTATCATTAACACAATCATCAAAAATTACACAATGTTTGATTGTTTTATCTAGTTTACTAGGATCTTGCATATTACCACTATCATCTATTAATTGTATTTTTATATGCTTATTTTTATTAGATTCTACTAACTGATTATTTTTTGTTGCTTCTTCACACCACGAACTTATTTCTTCTTCATCTTCAGATTTTTCATATTCTTTGAATAATGAAGCAATTGCTGTTTTTTTAAGATTATTTTCAAATCCATATTTTAAAAATTGATAGACGGGTTGTTCTGCTGTTGTTGTATAAATTATAAAAAATTGTTATAATCCAAAAAATTTGGAGTCGTTAAAATTTTAAATAATAGATACGTTTTTCCACAACCTGATCTTCCGCAAATAACTGACAAAACTTTATTAGATAAATTTGGATGATGATTAAATTTAAGTTTCTTTTTATTTAATGGGGGTACTTCACTCATTTTTTAATAAAAAAATTCATTTTTATTTTATTTTCATTTTTAAAGAAGAAGAAGAAAATTAAACTTCTCTAGCTTCGCGTGGGAGTTTATACCTCCCGAACCAAAAGATCTATCATAATTTCTTCACCTCCAAAATTTATTTCTTGTCCTTTCTCATCAGTGATTCTAATGTTAATGTTGTTAATAGTTTTTCTTGTAATAGGAAAATATATTAATGTTTGGGGAAATACATTTAATCTATAACCAATGGGTACAGTAAAAGCTGAAAACTGAATATTAAATTTGACAATTTACCATTTATATATCCTCCTTCAATAATGTCACAATGTACAACAATTGAATTTATTTCAGTTATTTTTGGAATCTTCTCACCTAAATGATAACCTTGACTATAGGTTTGTTTATTAAATCCTAATAGCTTTGACAATGATCTATCATGATTAAAATCAACTTGATGATTTTCGTCTAAAGTAAGAGAAAATTTATTAACTGCCGGTTCAACTGCAAAATGTAATTGTTTCTTATCTTTAAATGGTATACCTAAATGTCTCTTAATTTCATTTGATATTGATTCAACTTCGTAAGAACCAGGAAGAAAAGTTAATATTTTCCATGTTTTGCCTTTATCAGTAGAATATCTAAATTGATCATTCACATCTTTTATAACATTTTGGATAGTGTTAAATGTAGAGAAACTAGTCAATGCAATTTGATAATTTTTATTTTGTTCCAAATGTAGAATGGGTTCTAAATTACAAGTGTGTGATGAAGTAGTTGTTATAATTTTTAACGTCGTACTAAATTTTGATGAACCCAAAATCTCTGTTAGAGTTTCTAAATGATTATTAATTTTGTCTAAATCTGCTGAACACATTTTTAAACTAAAAAATTAAATAAATATTTTTTTATGAAATATTTTTTTATAAAAAATTAGAAACAACATATTTCAGCTACACTTTTATAATCCTCTTCATTTAGAATCTTCTTTCTTAACAGTCTTTTTAATATAGCATGAATTTCATTGAAACTAGAATTATGTCCTTCTTTTATTACTGATATTAAAATATTTAATCTATTTAGTAATTCTTGTGGATCATCTGGTAAAAATATGGTTGTTTCTGTTTTCTGTTTTTTTGTTTTCTGTTTTTCAGATAAACCTTTCCCTACTTTAACTCCCGTTGATAATAAATTTTCTAATTGTTTATAACGTCTAAGAGATTTTACTGCACCAACTCTATCTAACATAGCTTTATATTTTATGAGATCTTCTACAGCATAATTATTTAAATCTGCTCCTCTTAAAAGATCAACAAAATTTCTATCTAAATTAAAAGGAGATTTATCTGGTGAAAAAATTAAACCTCGAAAAGGTTGTGGAAATATTTCTTTTTGTCCGAGATAAAATCTAGTATTGTTTTTCCATCTATAAATGAAATAGAATGTTCAAATTGCATAGATTTTGGTAATTTCTTATTAATGTTTGATTCTAGTAATCCATAGTCATCTAATATAGTTTTGTGTTCTGGATCTGTTATATCAATTTGTTTATCATTATTTGTACTTTCTTTTTCAAGAGTTTTAAATGGTTTCATAGTTTTTTCAAAATCCGCTTTTACTTGCTCGGTTTGCTGCATTTTTTCAAACATATCAGATTGAATACCAGCTTTTATCATTCTATGTTGAAGATGATTTTCTTTCATAATTTTTCTTTGTTTTATTAACTCTTCTAATTGTTTTATTCTTTTAAATTATCAGCTCTAATTTTATCCATTTTTAAAATATAATATTTGAATTTTGTGGTAACATTGGAATACAGCAAAAACATTTTACTGAACAAATTATTTTTTTATTGCTTTGTTGTTTGACATCTTTTCGTTTAAAGTTTTCTCGTTTTAAGTTTTGTTTAATAAAGTTTTGTTTAATAAAGTTTTGCTTAAATTTTCGCTTAAAGTTTTTAGCTCTTCTAAAAAAATTTTGTCATTTTCTTCATTAGAAATTTTACCACCAGTAAAAGTTTTACCATCACTAGAAATTTTGCCACCCTGTTTATTCTTATCATCACTTTTTCGGTCTTTAAATGAAATGATATTTGATTTACTTCATTAGCTATTTGATCAAATTTTTCAATCTCATCTAACGTAATAACATTATCATCACATACTCTTTGAAAGTAGTAATGTAGTTTATCATAGACTTCTTTAATATGTAAATGCTTAGTTTTTAATGATTTTCGTTTCTTAGTTATTAAGATTTATCTAACATTGTAACAAGTGAAGTTGCAAAAACACCCGTACCTGTTAAAGCTGTAGCAACTACTGGAATTACTAAAACACCTGAAAGATATAACAATTGTTAAAGCACCTAAACTTATTGTTAAGAATATGCCAATTCCTTGTGTTACATTCTTAACTTTAGTCCATCTCTTTCTTAATTTTTTATAATGCTCTAATCTTAATAATAATTGAGATTCCTTATCTTTCATATACCTAACTCTATCTTTGTGTTTTTCTTTATTCATTTTTTTTCAATGTTAATCTTTTCAATGTCCATTAAAGTAGAACTACGTTCATATGATAACGAAGGATATATTCTTGCGGTTTCTTCCATTTTTGTTTCTTCCATTTTTAAAGAAATATTATTAGTCACATGTTATATTTTAAAAACCTAAAAGATGGATAAAATTCATGAATTTGAAATTCTTAACTTTTATGATTTTCGGTGTCCTGGAACGGTCATGATTTTCAAGGTAAAAATTGTAATTCACAAATTTTGAGATTCTTAACTTTTATGATTTTCGGTGTCCTGGAACGGTCATGATTTAAGCAGTGAAAATTGTAATTCTCAAATTTTGAGATTTTGAAAAATTTGAAAAATTGGGTATTTTTAAAAACGCCCAAATTTGTGAATTTAGGTCTTCGGCCACGTGAAATTTGAAGTCTACCTAAATTTTTGAAATTTTTGAAATTTTGATTTTTTTGAAAAACCCGCAAAAGTGTGACATCCGGCGCAAGCGAAGCGAAGCGTCGCGCCGGATGTCACACTATATACTACTG
>CAJQUW010015988.1:0-17108 GCA_907163375.1 Prostheceraeus crozeri | reverse complement strand
ATCTAGGTCTCGTTTACCATCCGAGCTTTCGTTTTGGTGCTACAGCCCAAAATAGTCCAAATCCTAACTCTGTCGTTTTTCGCCAATGTCCAAAATCTTAAATGGCGTCTCACATCTAAACGAAGACAGATAGGAACAAGCCGTTTATTTCAGTGAATTTGTCTCACTCTTAGCTTTCAAACGAGCTATTGCACGACAAAATCCGTCCACTGGAAGCCAAAATCGAAGCGAGCTGTCCAGAGGGGGGGGGACGTCAGCGAAAATTTTTTCTCTCCGATTGACTTGAAACTCACCATACCGATGCAGAATTTCACGCTGAATCCGAATCTTGCCTCCGTTTTCTCATCCGATGCTTCGTTTGGGCGCTACACACCAAAACGTCCCAAATTCTAACTCTGTCGTTTTTTCGAAAAATGTTGAAAATTTTTTCTCTCCGATTGACTTGAAACTCACCATACCGATGCAGAATTTCACGCTGAATACGAATCGACCTCCGCGGTTTTTCTCATACCGACCACTCCTTCCACTCGAAACAACCCATTTTACAACCCAACATTCAGCAGATTGCACGAAAAACATCACACACTATAGCCTCAAGACTAATCCTGGCGGTCGCCCAAGTCCACCACGACCGACACTCTATCGTTCCAGAGGGGGGGGGTACGTCAGCGAACAGTT
Source organism: Prostheceraeus crozeri (assembly GCA_907163375.1). Lineage (NCBI taxonomy): Eukaryota > Metazoa > Platyhelminthes > Polycladida > Euryleptidae > Prostheceraeus > Prostheceraeus crozeri. The sequence goes on along the minus strand of CAJQUW010015988.1, from coordinate 16,430 downwards.
TGTGAACCCACCTGGTCGGCACACCACGACAGACTACAACCTCTGCCGTTCCAGAGGGGGGGGGACTCAGACCCGAAGCACCACGGCGGCCGACCACGACACTCTGCCGTTCCAGAGGGGGGGACGTCAGCGATGGCGGCCATCTTGCGCTATCTGGTGTTCGCCGTTTTCTTACTACTGTCATTGCGGATTATTACTATCTTAGAACTACATAGATGTATGTGTAGGTTGCATTGCTCTCTGTTGTTTATCAATAATAATCGTTGCAACCATGGTCATGGTTTTGACACTCATTTTTAGAATGATGGGGCATAACCAATAAAATGTTCAGAGAATAATGATTAATTTCATTAGAAAGTGTTTAATTAAAATCGTATATATTGAATTTCACGACGTGACACAAAATAGTAAAAGTAGTAAAAAGTAAAATGGATGTATTGCCATGTATTTTATAATAGCTCAATCGATATTGCTGAAAGCGTTAAATGAATAGTTCTAAAAGTTGATTTCAAAACGTCCTAGGGTCTCAGATTTTTTTGTAGACATTCTGTTTTCTTCGCTCGGATCACCGGTTTCTAATCAACCAGGATATCGAAGAAACACAAATACAATATATGAACTACCGTATTTTCTCGAAAATGACTCGCACCTTAAATATACAATTATGAGGATTTTGCGAGTTTTGTCATGAAGCCGCTCCCACTGAATTGTGACGACATGCTAGTCTGCTATGTTTTGGACAATGGCTTTCACACTCGCCTGTACAACTCACTGATGCTTTCAAAATCAAGGCATGATTGTTATATTGTTCATGATCGTGCAAGTTGGAAAGAAATGTTGAAACAACGCATTTTCCGAAAGCGAAGTCGACGTTTTAGAAGAAGAGCTCTGCCGATAGTAAGCTTCAATACCGACGAAATACCACATTCACAAAAATGCCAAATATTCGACAAACTTTCTATAAGTCGGATGGCACGTTTCATAAGTATCCGCAGCCAAGAATGTCTTCCTGTAATAGTAGCCGCGGCTGCTATTCGAAATGCACAACTTGAAAAATGAGTGGTTGAAAGCTTGCATTTGTATAATGTTAAGACTTTAATTTGAAATATCGTGGCTGACACTTTGTTGCATTATTCATGTTGTTGTTCCTTTGTCATCATTTTAAAGAAAAAGCATGCGGCGAAGGCATTTTTGCTACTTCGGAAAAAATTGACCAAAGAATATAATTTTGGAGTGATACCCTGAATGCAGAGTTCCAGTTCGCCTTGGCATAGAATATAAATAAGTCCAGACTTTAGCAATGGTCAATGAACTCACTTTATGAGCTTGTTTGTACCTTCCCGGCCGTATTGTCCTCGTAGGCCGAAAGTGAAAGTGCGCAAGCCTGCTGACATATCCTATTCTATGACACTACGATATTCTATAATGCAAAAATGATGTGCAATTTTCTTTTTTTTCGTTACGCACCCAGAAAATAAATTTCATAGTCCTCAGTCGCAATTTGTAGCTTGAAGAGTTGTGATAATTAAAGTTGACACACCTCACAGATAGTCTTATAATTATATGATATTTTGTATATTGCCTTCTTTGCCCTTTTCACAGGTAGCTAGTTCGAAATATCACGAGTCAGTGAACAAGTATGGAGTAAAATGCGGTGGCAGCTTGGAGATGTGGGAAGAGAGTGGGTGGATGCGACCACAAGATCCATACGGTTGGTTCCAATGGTACTGCAGGTAATCATTCTATCTGGTGTTTATTATTGCTAACTTCAGTTTGGTGACTGATCTTGCATCTCTCTCCAAGTTGTAACTATGTAGTGTCTTCTAAATGCAATTTGAATATTTTCCGATTTTTTTGCCGATTTTCTTCGAGTTTTTTTCAAGACGCACACAATAAAAGAAGTGAACTGCATTTTAGAAATGTGAAGTGACCAAAGTGGCAGAGTAAATGCCACTGCCGTGGAAGTGCTAGAGTTAGCACACACTTGAATTTCATCAATTCGTTAAATGTGATGTTTTCTTTTTTATTCTCTTTGAAATTTTATTATTGAATATTTTACGTTAGAAAGCCCTTTTCTTATATATTATAAACGTAGATGGCGTGCATAGAGGCAAACTAGAGCGGATAGATCCATAGCTATGCCAAAGATAGAAGTATATCTATTGCGGTCACACTCCGCTTTTGACTTTGCATACCTTCAATCTGGCAACGCTGTCAGATCAGCAGAAATGAATAGTGAAGTGAAAAATCACAATAGTCTGAGCGTTTTTCAATAGTTCGGTTTCACTTCTTATTAAAGTTGTCAATTCAGGTTGAATGCCAAAAGGCTCCAATGCACATCATGCTAAAGCGGACGTGAGCTTCTACACTTCGAAAGCGAATTTCGTCTCGACTGGTTGATCTCCGATTTTGGCGAGGTTTCTGTTTGCCAATGATAAGGAGCGAACTTCTTTATCATTTCTTTTTACTTTTTATTAATGAGATATCAAATCTAGTAAGCATATTAGAATTTTTGATGTAGTAAGAATTTTGATAAAACATTTTTGAGACGTTATTTTGGAAAGAAATAAGAACGAAAATTTTCTTAACGTTTCGCTCATAGTCTATTAAGCATTCTCAAGGATACACAGATAAAAATTAACGACTGCATTACATACATGAACTGATTACAAAATTTGAAACTCATAGAGTGGAAACTAGGGTAAAGGGATTAAAGTAAATCTTACATTTGCATAGCTAACTTATATGTAAAAAATAAGACATCTACATCGTAAATTGTGCTACATAGACTTAGGAAAAGAAAAAAACAACTAACTATCAAGCAACCGAGGTTTCACAGAATCCTAAATCGTCTTCTTGCATTTCTTCAAGACCCTTTACCCTAGTTTCCACTCTATGAGTTTCAAATTTTGTAATCAGTTCATGTATGTAATGCAGTCGTTAATTTTTATCTGTGCATCCTTGAGAATGCTTAATAGACTATGAGCGAAACGTTAAGAAAATTTTCGTTCTATTTCTTTCCAAAAGTAAGAATTTTATGAACTTAAATGTATCTTAGGGAATATTTGCTTACGGACAGTTCAGGAAGATGTCTCTATGTGAGAATAGTCATGACCTGAAAGCATATTGATCGATGAATGCTAGTGTAGTTGCAATTGCACTTTCATATGATTTTATAGGGAAAATGCATCATCTTTCATTTTCATGCATTTGACCTCTAGATAAAACACTGGCTTTTCGGCAATTGTAAATCAGACATCTCGAGTTATTGCTCTTTAATGGGAGTTTAACGACGCACTAAACAAAACATGAAAAACATTGAATGATATGATCCACATCATAGCTCTATGAATATGTTGATCATACTATTTTTCAAATTTTGGTGTTTTAGCGGCACATTTTCAAATTTGTGTAGAACAAACAGTGTTGATCGTTCAGGTGTAAGGTACATTGAGATCGTAATCATAGGTAAAACTTGGTGATTCTTGACATGCAACAGTTATGATTTGCAACAGTTATTTGCGACTGCTAATTTGCGTTATATCTACAAACTCCTAATCTTTGTCCTAAATGGTCATCGCTTGCTCATTCTCAGGTTTTATTTGGGACGCCGCACTGATGATGATGATCGACAAATTGGGCGCTGGTCTCGTTGTGCTGGAGAAACTGGACGGTGGAGAAATAATCTTATCAGCAAGATAGTGAAAGCAGGTGCAGGCTATACCGATAATAATATAAGCCCTGTTGTGCGACAAACTCTATTGCATTGGGGTTATGAGCTGACACAGTCGGATTTCGAAAGAGGAGCAAAAAAGTTTTCGAAAAGCCGGTGACTTGTGTTGTGTGGAATGGTTAAGCATGATTAAATTATCACCGGTGACAATTTTCTATGTATTTTTAGTAATATTTATTTAAGTGTCAAGTATTTGTTTCAGGGACATCTCATCTTACATAAATGACTGGCCTGAGTATTCGTCTTTTTTTCAAAATTGGGTTGGGAGTATGATTTAACTATTTTGTTTCACAGAACAGCTAGGTTGTAGAATAAGCTTCCTTTGGAGGTAGTGTTTCCAACACTTGTTAGTGCTGAATCATTCAAGAGAGACGTCATTAGCTTCCACTATATGCTATTTTGGTTTTTTGATATTGTCTACTTTTAAGCTATTCTCACGTTTTCCCCCGTTATTTCCACTTTTAAGCTATCCTTTCGAGTTATGCAGTCACGACTTCTGTTACTTATAAAGTTATTATACTTTTTCGATCCGCAAATTCCCATTCACTTTATTTTCAATACTTCTGTTACTTAGTTGTGCAGCTATATGAGTTATTATACTATAGGCGTTTACATAACTACATCCTCTATCATGCCCATGCACTTTTCTTCGATTTTGCAAGTGATATAGCCTACTCGTTGGCAAAAGTTGCGGTACACCAATTACACAGTTAATATAGACCTGAAAAATTCCTTAATAATGCTCTTGAAATTGATGGACTTCAAAACCATCAAGCATAATTTCTAGTAGACTATAAGGTTTTGCAAGCGCGCGTAGATTATGGTATCAGTTTTTGATTGAAGATCATCGCCTAATTACAACACAACTTACCTTCATTTCAATTATACGATCGTAAAAGATATCAATTGCGGTCGAGGTGCAACTGGATCTCCCTGGTCGTATCAACATCGGTCTGAAATGCATGCCTGTCGCTGAGTGATATAGCAAACGATGAAATCGCATGGCCAATATAAGCAGTGTTTGAAAATTACCGGTAATTTATTTTAACTTACTGGTCATTTAGATTCATATAACTTCAAATATAGCGCACCAATGTGCTCTGATTTGACCAAATACACGTTGGCATAATCTGATTCTGAGGACGGCTGGAATTTATCAGGTCACCAAAATCAACATCCTCAAACGGTCACAAATTGTGACCACTCATAAATGTGCCGAATCATGTCGAGAAATGAAGCCTATTCACAAATATTGATCAGTTCTATACTCATACGTATCCAATTACATCCTCGTCAATGCCAATTAATGTTGTAGTAATATAATATTATACATGCAGTACTAGGCCTAAGTCCGAAACACAAACTAGTTGTAGCCTAATTGAAAGCAAGATTTAGAAGGCCTGCAACTCAAAATTCCAATTGATTTAATAGAAAAACAGAATCCCATTTGAACTTCACAACAAACACTACATACAGATATATAGCATACATGATTGCATGTAGGCCTATTGAAAAATCTAAGTGAGCTCATGACAGTCTTCACATTTCGTGATCACCTTCAAAAATCTATGATTGGGGCATATCGGGCGATCACAATCGTCGCAGTAGGATCTTGTGGTTTCATATTTGAAACCAACCTTGTCGGCTGCTTCCTTTGTATATCGACGCACAGCAGATCTCTGAAGTCGCCGTTCAGCTGATGGCTGCGCCAATTGAAAGGTGAGCATTCGGAAAAATTCTTTCTTGTTGCGAGTAAGGCCACTCTTTTTGGCAAGAAGAAATGCGTTATTGTTTGCAACATCAATGATATTGAAAAACAATAACAAGGGCCATCGGTGTGTCTTACGTCGGCACGAATACTCTTCGACATTACCTTCCATTGTATCCACGCCTCCTTTGGAAGCGTTGTATTCAAGAATAACAAGAGGCTTGTTCTGAGCCTTCTCCGAAATCCGAGTGTCTGAATGACTTGATGTAAGGAGGACAACATTTTTCTTTTTCTTGGGTATATAGGAAATGAGGGACACTTTTTTGTCATGTTCAAACGCGAATCGACTTGAGTGAACAGATCGATCATCAGTTGTTCGAATATAACTTGGGATTTCTCGTCGGTGAAGTCTCATTGTTCCCAAGAGAGTAAGATTGTGTTCAAGCAACTTTGCAGCCAATGCATACGAAGTAAAGTAATTGTCACAAACAATGTTGTGGACATCACAGATAACATCCGTCAGCATATTTCTCGGTGCGCAGTGCTCTATTGTTCTAAGTGAAAATGTGGTGAACTATTCTTTTACATCTATTTACTGTAACTTCCGGTTATCTGATTCACATGGTTTTTTGATGAAAGTTGTTTTCAATACGCTCAACTTTCTGACTAAACCTACGACCACCAGAATGGAATCTACAGCGACTTTAAGTTGAGAATGGACCCATTCTCCTATTCGCACTGTGTTAAGATCTGATGTTTCTGCCCACCTAATAGGTTCCGCTCGTGTACCGCAAATTTCGCTGAATTTCCGTTCTAGTGAAGCTTGCCATGCGACCTGATATCAATTTCTATGGAGCTATATGACTCATAGTCGAAGCTAAATTCATTACCTGAATAAAAGGTCATCCCAAGAGAAGTATGTAGTTGCGAAATATGGTGATTACACTACAGAAAATGCTGGTCACAATTTGTGACCGTTTGACCGTCTACGTATAAATATTGTATACTTTATCTAATCAACTCAGGATTTTAACACAGTATTTTAGGCTTGAAATGGTTCATCGTCCATGAATTCCAGACCGATAGATCCAATACTTGATGCATTACAAAACTCAAAAGATGCTTGGTCACAAATTGTGACCGTTTGACCCGATGAGGGTCTGATTCTTCGTCGTATACATTGCGCTTAAGAAATGAAAAATTGACATTTTTGAGAAGATTGTAAACTTTCATCCAAATAGACGTGATAGTCAAAAGTTTAACGGCAAATAAACATTGTTCTCGGTAAAAGCCACACGCTCTATCAATATAGGCCTCTAGCCTAATTCGGCCATTTTGATCTTGATTGTCTACAATTAAATTCAAGATTTGAATGGTAAGATATTGATGGAAAAGAAATAGAAATACTAGAATAGCAGCATACATGAGCAATAACAAGTGATTATCCAACTGGGTTGTTTGTACGAAAAAGTCTTAATTAGATATTCGATAGTTAATTTACTGATTTAATTTACTAATATGACAATTAGCATCTAATCAAACTCAATTTAATGAAAATCTTTTGATTAAAATTTCGAATGAAATTGCGCTCTAAAAATATTTTGTGAAATACACTGCAGATCTATATGCAAGCTAATTATCAATGTAGAGGGATTATACAAGTTTATGGCAATGAATTTATAGGAGACATGTTTCAAGAAATGAATTTTGTTCATTTTTTCCTTACTTTACTATAATGTCTCCCTAAACAAATAATGAAACACGTTTTTTTCGTGTCACTTACACCTACCACTAGATAGAATGGATAAAATCACTGATCGATCATTGCTCTTAAGTTTCTCATCTACATCTGTCAAGGAATGAAAATCTTGTGTTGAAATAGGCAGTTTTCAACAAGCTTTAAATGAACATTTCCTGCTATTTGTGAAATGCTACTTTGTGAAAATCATATTTCAATTTTCGCAGTTAAACAGAACTTGTATATAATTATCCTCTCTTGTCTAGAAATATGGCTCTAGGCCAACTTAACATGCATCAGGGCTGCCACTCTTATCAAAAATAAAAACCGGAAAGTCAAATCGGAATGGCCCCCCCTAAATTTCGTAGTCGTGGGCCCCTCAAAGTAAGAAACTTACGATCATTCGATATCACACATCCCGTTAAGTATTGAAAGCGCCCAGACAGAAGATGGTCTGTTCTTCTGAATCCTCACAGTTAGCAAGTAAATGTACTAAATTATTACTCATCAGTTTCAACAAGGTGCACTAGAATACATGACTCGAACAGCTACTTCAGGAGAACCGTTTTCGAAGCTTGGACAGAGTGTAATACAAAGACCCCTCTACCTGGCCCGAATGCAAAATCAGCATGAAGTTATTGAACGATTGACGATTTCAGCTTGATATAAAGACTGCATATTATCGAAGTCTACATGTAGGCCTATGGATGATTTTGCTTAACTGTTTCAAAGACAACTTTCTTTATTTCGTTCAAAATTATTACATTCAAAATGCACTTCTCGTGGAGCTTTGTCACTTTTTATTAATCGTGCCATGACGTCACATGGTGCAAGATGCGTCCTTATTTTCAAGAATTTTCATGAAACCACTAGGAAATTGTTGTCCAGCTGATCGACGTTTGGAAGACTGCTTCAGCAGAGCGGCCTGGTCACAGCAAATACCTTCATACAAAATCCATGGTCAGCGCGGTCTAAATGCTTGGACAGGCATTCCGAGAGCCATTATTCTTTCGAGAAATCGAGAATGTGTGGCAAAATCTTCCTTTCTATGCTGTATAAAATGTACCGAATGTCATAGGGATATCTTCATGCCAGATGGGATGCCAGCGCACTAATACAGACCCATCGCAAATTATTTAAACAGCAATTTTCCAAAATCTTGGATTGACCGTCATAGGAGCCTTTGGAATGGCTTCCGATACCACCAGATTCAATGCCCTGTGACTTTTTTCTTTTGGGCACGTTTAAGAAATGGTGCATTAGAGTCATCCAATGCATTTGGATGAACTGGAAAACAAAGTTTTGCACCGTTTTCTGCAGATCGACGAGCGATTGCGTAGAGATATGCTCTTGCGCTGTTGACCGAATAATTAGATTGCGTTCGGGCAAAAGGTGAGCAAGTAGAAAATAAATGTTATAGTGGCACTCGTGTACTGTTTTCCTTTGAATCATAATTAACTTACAAAAGTTAATCATTGAGTCGCTAATTGCTATTGCATCAACAACTTTGAAATTATCACTGCTAGAATCCGCCACGTTACATAAGCAAAAAATTTTGAATCAATGTCACACAAAATAAATTGACGACTAAAAACTATCGCATTTTCTCAATATGAGAAAACGGAGTATATTGTGCCCAAATATTACACATTACAGAAGCCACGCAACTTTGCATGGCTTCTGTAATGTGTAATATTTGGGCACAATATATAAATAGTATATTATAATATACTATTTACTCTGAAATGAGATGAGAGCAACATTTGATACAATCCATTACGAGAAATACTGACGTTTCTGGATTTTTAGCCGTCATCAGTGCAGTACACCTGTAACACATGCAAACAAATCATCATCCGAAATACAGACATCTACAATTAATGAAATACATGCAGTTCAAATCTCATTCTGTAGAGTTCGTTTCCAAAATTTGAAATTTGCAAACACCAATACAAATAGCTAATTGGTGTTTGCAGTTCATGCACGAAGGTGAGCTGCCGGATTTCAAAGCACATCTACCTACATCTGTAGAGTGATCAAGTTGCTGACATTGCATTGATGGCGGCTAAAAAGTCAAAAACGCTTGCAGTTGAAGTTGCCTAAAGAAACTTCATCAGTACTTGTAGCTCCGACAATTATTCAAATCAAACCTTGCTCTCATCTCTTGTACTTTAAACATAATAAAAAACAATTACAACAATTGCATTAAGAACAGCTTTTGGCTTTCAAACAAGATTATGACAGCTATTTGATAAAGGTTGATCCGCCATGGCATAAGTAAACGCAAGTCAACATTAAAAGAAATCCTTATCACTTCTGCAGTTGTTTGCGAGATTTCAATTTTCGCTGATGTCTTCGCCGAAATTTAGACGCTTTTGCAACAAGTGATCGCACAAAATATTCATTCGTCACTCCCTTGTGTTCCCGAAACGTTTTAGTAGATTTTTCTTTCATATTTTTCTGGCAGACGCTTTTTGAAAGACACGTTTTGGAGAGCATCAAAGCAATCAGAACTCAATTCATAATAAACTCTATAATTACGCATTACAACTTGTTCGTCAAGCATTCCCACCAAAATTTATTTCTTAATTCAAAACCTTGATTAATTGCGTTTCATCGTACATCGCAACGCGATCAACGCCATTATAGCTATTGTTCATAGTATGAATTATTAATAAGACAAAATTTACTTTGATGAGGTAGCCTAGTACCTTAATCTAATAATAATTTTTAGAAAAATCTTGCTAAGTACCGGTATTTCTAAATACTTGCAACACTAGAACGACCGAACGGGTCATTTTGACCCAAAATCAACTTTGAAGTTGTTTACTAGCAAAAAGTATCAAATGTTTTCACTCTGAATTCCGTGACTTTTCATTCATTAGATTGAAGTTACTTCACAAGAAAATTGAAGTGTGATTCTTTTCTGGTTTCGAAGCTAGGCCCTGGTACCTAGAACGACCGCCCGGGTCATATTGACCCGACATCATTTCTGACCGATTTGACCTTAATTAAGCCTAAATACTTTTCCGAATTATATTTTAGGACTGTTTTCAATACCATGTACACATACAATGTATATGTAGGGGCCTACATGTATAATTTCTTGCAAATAATCTTTTTACTCTCCTATTTTTCCTATTACACATTTATATGTTCATTATTCAAAATTTTATATCCAATTCAATTAGTTTCCTCAGAGTAGAATCCAAAAATATGAACATTTTTATATTTAAAAAACAAATCACTTCCACACTAATTAAATCTTTTCAATAAAATGAAATAGGAATGCCTCTATGAAATGCACGTTGTACAAATACAAAGCTTTTGTGAGTGCTTACCGCATATGTTTTTTTCACATGTGTTGCACGTAGAACCTGTTTTAGTCTCACCCTGCGATGCTGCATCTTTTTCTTTTCGTCGATTTCGTTTGAGCATAATGGGAAGATGTTGGCAAATCTAGGCTAGAAATGTTCGACGAGATACCCGCAAGCTGGAAGATCAAATTCAATATATATTTTTTCCTTGTGGCTGACGAGCTAGTGCATGCCATATGCAAAATCCAGGAGTTGACAGCACACTTGTCCAACAAATCGTAGAAGACACCAACTGGCCATCGCCGTGTAGCGGCTTTACAGCTGTACATTCGGAGCATGGAGTCAGCAATATCAACACCAGTTTTCGTTGAATTGTATGCTAGAACTATGTTCGGCTTTTTTCTTTCACTTGAATCGACGTTAATTTCTTGATGCATCGAAGAGAAGAGCACTACATTCCGAGTAGGCTTACATTGATACGAGACGGCGATAATCCAGCTGTCTTCTTCCAACTGATAAAACTGAGAATGGTGTAATGGCTTTATCTCTTTCATATCATTGCATAGATCTTTCGAGTTCATTCGAACTGTTCCAACGTAGGTTGTGTTCTTTTGCAACAGCTCTTGCATTTGATTCACGGTGGTGAAATAATTGTCTACGGTTACATTGTGACCGTTTCTCAAATACAGTCTCATTAGTTCTTCGATCACAGCATCACTCAATCGACCGCTTCTCTCTTCTTTTCCGATATATGGAAAATAGTTCAGAATGTATTAGTAGTATATAGTGTGACATCCGGCGCGACGCTTCGCTTCGCTTTGCTTCGCTTCGCTTCGCTTTGCTTCGCTTCGCTTCGCTTTGCTTCGCTTCGCTTGCGCCGGATGTCACACATTTGCGGGTTTTTTCAAAATTTTCAAAAAATCAAAATTTCAAAAATTTTGGTAGACTTCAAATTTCACGTGGCCGAAGACCGAAGGGGGGAAAATTTAGGTAGTGACAAATTTTCAAAAAAAACAAAATTTCAAAAATTTAGCCGGTCTCAAAATACCCAATTTTCAAATTTTTCAAAATCTCAAATTTAAGAATTACAATTTTCACCCCCAAAATCATGACCGTTCCAGGACACCGAAAATCATAAAAGTTGAGAATCTCAAAATTTGTGAATTACAATTTTTACCTTGTAAATCATGACCGTTCCAGGACAGCGAAAATCAGAAAAGTTAAGAATCTCAAATTTGAGAATTACAATTTTTACCTTGAAAATCATGACCGTTCCAGGACACCGAAAATCATAAAAGTTGAGAATTTCAAATTCATGAATTTTATCCATCTTTCAGGTTTTTAAAATATATCATGTGACTAAAAATATTTCTTTAAAAATGGAAGAAACAAAAGTGGAAGAACCCGCAAGAATATATCCTTCGTTATCATATGAACGTAGTTCTACTTTAATGGACATTGAAAAGATTAACATTGAAAAACTGAACATTGAAAAACACAAAGATAGAGTTAGGTATATGAAAGATAAGGAATCTCAATTATTATTAAGATTAGAGCATTATAAAAAATTAAGAAAGAGATGGAACAAAGTTAAGAATGTAACACAAGGAATTGGCATATTCTTAACAATAAGTTTAGGTGCTTTGACAATTGTTATATCTTCAGGTGTTTTAGTAATTCCAGTAGTTGCTACAGCTTTAACAGGTACGGGTGTTTTTGCAACTTCACTTGTTACAATGTTAGATAAATCTTTAATAACTAAGAAACGAAAATCATTAAAAACTAAGCATTTACATATTAAATAAGTCTATGATAAACTACATTACTACTTTCAAAGAGTATGTGATGATAATGTTATTACGTTAGATGAGAATGAAAAATTTGATCAAATAGCTAATGAAGTAAATCAAATATCATTTCAATCACAGACAGAAAAAGTTGATGATAAAAATAAAAAGGATGGCAAAATTTCTAGTGATGGTAAAATTTCTAATGAAGAAAATGACAAATTTTTTTTAGAAGAGCTAAAAACTTTAAGCGAAAATTTAAGCAAAACTTTATTAAACAAAACTTTATTAAACAAAACTTAAAACGAGAAAACTTTAAACGAAAAGATGTCAGACAACAAAGCAATAAAAAATAATTTGTACAGTAAAATGTTTTTGCTGTATTCCAATGTTACCACAAAATTCAAATATTATATTTTAAAAATGGATAAAATTAGAGCTGATAATTTTAAAAGAATGGAAAAATTAGAAGAGTTAATAAAACAAAGAAATATTATGAAAGAAAATCATCTTCAACATAGAATGATAAAAGCTGGTATTCAATCTGATATGTTTGAAAAAATGCAGCAAACCGAACAAGTAAAAACTGATTTTGAAAAAACTATGAAAGCATTTAAAACTCTTGAAAAAGAAAGTACAAATAATGATAAACAAATTGATATAACAGATCCAGAGCACAAAACTATATTAGATGACTATGGATTACTAGAATCAAACATTAATAAGAAATTACCAAAATCTATGCAATTTGAACATTCTATTTCATTTATAGATGGAAAAATAATACCTAGATTTTATCTCGGACAAAAAGAAATATTTCCACAACCTTTTCGAGGTTTAATTTTTTCACCAGATAAATCTCCTTTTAATTTAGATAGAAATTTTGTTAATCTTTTAAGAGGAGCAGCTTTAAATAATTATGCTGTAGAAGATCTCATAAAATGTAAAGCTATGTTAGATAGAGTTGGTGCAGTAAAATCTCTTAGACGTTATAAACAATTAGAAAATTTATTATCAACGGGAGTTAAAGTAGGAAAAGGTTTATCTGAAAAACAGAAAACAGAAACAACTGTATTCTTACCAGATGATCCACAAGAATTACTAAATAGATTAAATATTTTAATATCTGCAATAAAAGAAGACATAATTCTAGTTTCAATGAAATTCATGCTATATTGAAAAGACTGTTAGAAAAGAAGATTCTAAATGAAGAGGATTATAAAAGTGTAGCTGAAATATGTTGTTTCTAATTTTTATCTATGATTTTTATTTATGATTTTTATCTATGATTTTTATTTATGATTTTTATTTATGATTTTTATTGATGATTTTTATCTATGATTTTTATCTACGATTTTTATCTATAATATTTATTCAAAATTTTAACTAAAAAATGTGTTCAGCAGATTTAGACAAAATTAATAATCATTTAGAAAATTTGACAGAGATTTTGGGTTCATCAAAATTTAGTACGACGTTAAAAATTATAACAACTACTTCATCACACACTTGTAATTTAGAACCCATTCTACATTTAGAACAAAATAAAAATTATCAAATTGCATTGACTAGTTTCTCCACATTTAACACTATTCAAAATGTTATAAAAGATGTGAATGATCAATTTAGATATTCTACTGATAAAGGCAAAACATGGAAAATACTAACTTTTTTTCCTGGTTCTTACGAAGTTGAATCAATATCAAATGAAATTAAGAGACATTTAGGTATACCATTTAAAGATAAGAAACAATTACATTTTGCAGTTGAACCGGCAGTTAATAAATTTTCTCTTACTTTAGACGAAAATCATCAAGTTGATTTTAATCATGATAGATCATTGTCAAAGCTATTAGGATTTAATAAACAAACCTATAGTCAAGGTTATCATTTAGGTGAGAAGATTCCAAAAATAACTGAAATAAATTCAATTGTTGTACATTGTGACATTATTGAAGGAGGATATATAAATGGTAAATTATCAAATTTAATATTCAGTTTTCCAGCTTTTACTGTACCCATTGGTTATAGATTAAATGTAATTCCACAAACATTAATATATTTCCCTATTACAGGAAAAACTATTAACAACATTAACATTAGAATCACTGATGAAAAAGGACAAGAAATAAATTTTGGAGGTGAAGAGATTATGATAGATCTTTTGGTTCGAGAGGTATAAACTCCCGTTCGGGAGGTATAAACTCCCACGCGAAGCTAGAGAAGTTTAATTTTCTTCTTCTTCTTTAAAAATAAAAATAAAATAAAAATAATTTTTTTTATTAAAAAATGAGTGAAGTACTACCATTAAATAAAAAAAAACTCAAATTTAATCATCATCCAAATTTATCTAATAAAGTTTTGTCAGTTATTTGTGGAAGATCAGGATGTGGAAAAACGTATCTATTATTTAAAATTTTAACGACTCCAAATTTTTTGGATTATAACAATCTTATAATTTATACAACAACAGCAGAACAACCCGTCTATCAATTTTAAAATATGGATTTGAAAATAATCTTAAAAAACAGCAATTGCTTCATTATTCAAAGAATATGAAAAATCTGAAGATGAAGAAGAAATAAGTTCGTGGTGTGAAGAAGCAGCAAAAAATAATCAGTTAGTTGAAACCAATAAAAATAAGCATATAAAGATACAATTAATAGATGATAGTGGTAATATGCAAGATCCTAGTAAACTAGATAAAACAATGAAACATTGTGTAATTTTTGATGATTGTGTTAATGATAAAAATCAGTCAGTTCAGAGAAATTATTTCACAAGAGGTAGACATAATAACTGTAGTGTTTTTTATTTAACACAAAGTATGTATTCATTAGACGGAAGTGGTATTAGAAAGAATGCAAATATATTTATACTATTTGAAATAAATGCAAGAAACTTAAGTGATTTGTTAAGAGATTTATGCGTAAGAAATAAAGATGAATTTAAACAATCGTGTAACAATGCTTGGTCAAAAGATTATGGATTCATTACAATTAATATTGATAAAAAAATTCATGATAGAGTTATCGAACAATTGTTCTCTGACTAGGCTTCGCCTCGAGGGGCCTCGCCCCGACTGAAAGTCGATAGAAAATATTTTCGCGGAGTGATCGAATAATTTTTTCTTATAAATTTTTTGTTAATAAAAATAAAAAAAATATGTTGAATGATTATAAGATAGAGCATGTACCAGTTTTAAAAGATTATCGTCATCCTACAAATCCTGTAAATTCGAAGAAAGAAGTTAGATTTTATTATCATCATAAATACGTAGCGCTCGTTGTAGATTATAAAACAAAACATGGTATTAAACCGTGTGTTAAAACAAAAGACTTTCCACTTTGTTTAAGAAGTTTCCGAGTATTTTTGGCGTATAATAATTTATGGTGGTTGGTTAAGAAAGAACATTTAACAGCACATGAATTAGAAACATTACATCAATTACATATTCCTGTGTATATGCAAAAACGGAACCGAGGTTCTATGTAAAAATTCATTTTTTCTTTTAAAAAATATGAATCATGAAATGTCTCTCGGACAAACGTCTTGGATTGATGAATTAATCAAGAAACAAACTGCTGAGTTTGATGCGCAAATTAAACATAGTAAACGTAGTAAACGTATTAAAAAACAGAAACGTACTAGGCGTAGTATTAGACGTAATACTAAAAAACAGAAAAGTGGAACAAAAGAAATATTAGAAACTCCTATTACTGATATCTTTTTTGATGATAGAATTAAGGATGAACTTGGTGATGATTTATGTAATTTATTTAATCCAAATGAAATTAAATATGAAAATGTATCTTTTATTAATGTAGTAAATGATATGCGGAAACTTTTAGCAAATGGTAAAATTATTAATTTACTTGGAAAAGTTATTAAAGATCAGGAAAATATAAGGATATATTCAAAAATCTCTTAGATTTAAAAACAATATGAAAAAAGATTCACCTTCAGGTAAATTAGCACTTCAAACTATTATAATGAAATGTAGTTATCAACATGTAAAAACAAGTCTTTCTAAATGGTGTGAGAATTTTAAAATTCCTACGAATGTGTGTAAATTAAATTATGAAATTGGAGACATAACACATGAAAATTATAAAGAAAAAGAAAATGAATGGAGACCATATTTAGT
>CAJQUW010015987.1:0-17549 GCA_907163375.1 Prostheceraeus crozeri | reverse complement strand
AGTAGTTTATAGTGTGACATCCGGCGCGACGCTTCGCTTCGCTTTGTTTCGCTTCGTTTGCGCGGGATTTCACACTTTTGCGGGGTTTTTTCAAAAAATCAAAATTTCAAAATTTCAAAAATTTAGGTAGACTTCAAATTTCACGTGGCCGAAGGGGGGAAAATTTAGGTAGTGACAAATTTTCAAAAAAACAAAATTTCAAAAATTTAGCCGGTCTCAAAATATCACGTAATCTCAAATTTGAGAATTACAATCGGGCGAAGCCCTAGAACCTTCGGTTCGATTTTCATTGCTTAAATCATGACCGTTCCAGGTCATGTAAAACCGGACACCAAAAATCATAAAAGTTGAGAATTTCAAATTCATGAATTTTATCCATCTTTCAGGTTTTTAAAATATATCATGTGACTAATAATATTTCTTTAAAAGTGGAAGAAACAAAAGTGGAAGAAGCCGCAAGAATATATCCTTCAATATCATATGAACGTAGTTCTACTACCCCCTCCCTTCTAACTTCTAGGGGTCCCTTCTGACTTCTAGGGGTCCCTTAAGAAATTTTTTTTATTATAAAATGAACAACATAAATGAGTTTTTAAAATTATATGGAACGCAAACTACGACAAATTTCGACCTAAAGAAAATCGCAAATGAATTAGGAATAAAGAATTTTCATGTTCTAATGAGAGACGAATTACAATTCCTAAAAAATAAGCCAACAGGAACCTTCAGTTCCCGGAACAAAGTTCCATCAATAACTGTAAATTTCGTAACCAATCTCCATACGTCAGATGAAAAAGGCGTACATTGGTCAGCAGGTATGTCTAATAAAAATGGAGATAATTACTATTTTGACTCATACGGTCTTCCACCTACAAACGAAGTTAAAAAATTACTTGAAAATGGAACTTATAATACATTTCAAATTCAAAAACCGGGAACTACTTACTGTGGTCAATTATGTCTTTATGTTTTTATTTAAATTACAAAAAGGAGTATCATTTCTTGATATTATGTTAGAATTGAATAATAAAAATAATAATAATAATAATGATAATTAAAAAGCTAAAGCTCAGTTCGTTGTAATTCATTTTGATAAAAACGGCCTCTGATATCCTCATTATCTAAATCTTTAATTTCATAAGTAAACGGATAAGTTGGATTTATTTTACAAATTTCAAATATTTCTTTAGTCCAATAGCCAACAAAGCCTTTTTTCAAATTTATTCTTATATTTAAATATTCTAACTCTATCTCCAATTTTAAATTTCGGCTTAAGTTTCTGCAAATTCGGATTACTCTCATTCAAATTATTATTCTCGAATATTTTCTTTCGTATCAAATCAGGGTCGTCAGAAGCATTCTTTGGAGTTTCTTCAATACCAGAATGAACTTTATTATTGTACTCTTCTACAATTCCTGGTAATATCTTCAACCATTTCTGATTTCCTTGCTCAGTAAATTTCTTGAAAATTTATTTTTTAACGTCCGATTGAATCTTTCTATCACTACAGCTTTTCCAGCGTTTTCAGTTGAATAAACAGTTTCAAATAGTGGCTGAACGTTTCGGTTATAAAATTCCGACCCTTTATCAACAAACAATTTCCTTGGCTTTCTATTACTTTCTTTAAAGATTTCTTCAAACGCATATTTAACTGATAGACCACTTTTATTTTTTAAAGGTTTTACCCAAGCGTATCGTGTATATAAATCTATAACTGTCAATGCGTATTTGTAGTCAGACTTTGTCTTAGAACCTTCGGTTCGGTCCCTTTCATTCGGCATATGAATAAGATCAGCACTCCAAATATCATCTTTATTAAATACTTTTACTTTCAATAGATATTTCGGCCTTCTATATTCTTGTGAATTTCGGACGCGTAGGTTCGAGCGTTGCTCTCAGAGTTATTAGTTCGAGCGTTGCTCTCAGACAGCCTAGCTGTCGTTTCATTTAAACCCTGTCCGAAAAATATTTTAGCTTGTAAAGCTTTCTTAACAAACATTCTTTCAATTTTTTCTCTAAATGTAGGATTTTGAATACTATCTAATTCTTGAATCATCTTCTTATCAGCTGCATGTCGAGAACTTAGATCATGATTTCGATAAGCTAAATCATACCTGTAAGCGGCGGCATCTACTCTATTTATTGGTTCTTCACCTGGTTTCGGATTATTATTCTCATCTAGTCTTATATCTAATCGAGTTCCTGGACCAGTATATGAATGACCAGGAAGATGTTTTTCTTTCGAATATTTACTCCAAATAAATCCAGGAAAGTTTTCTAATGTTTTTTGTATATCACCACCGAAGTGGTATGGAACTTTGTTCTTGTCACCTCCAATATCCTGACAGTTTGAGTTTTTATTTTTGTTTAATAGATAATTCAATAAATCTAAATTAGAAATTTTTAATTTAGTTAAATTTTCGGAATTTGTAGAATTCATTTTAAAAGATAAAATAAATGTTTTACCTTATGGACCAAAGGTCCTGAGGTTATTACCGAATCATACTAGGACTTAGATATATTCCAGAACCATCTTTAGTTTCTTTAATTTCAATTAAATCATCAACATTGTGGAGAATATTTTTAAGAACTCGTTTTCCTTCATCAACTAATTTTAATTTACTAATAAAATTATCTACTACTCCTTCACCCCTAGCAACTTTCTCTAACTCTCTATTATGTCGTTTTTGTTCTTCTAATGCTGCTTTCTCTGATTTATTTTTATTTACTGCTTGGACAATACCAGCTGTCCCACCTGCAACACTTCCTGCTGCAGCTATGCCTCCTATTATTAGTGGAATTAATGGGAGAATCCCGCCATTCTTTTCTTCTTGTAATTGAATATTCTCTATCATTGGTTTACTTATGTAATACTTTTTTTTATTAATAGTAATAGTTTTAGGGGTATTTTTGTCAACAATATTACGTAATTTTAATTCAACAGTTTTATTATTAATATTACTTTTCGCTTGCGACATTTTTAATAAAAAAATTTTAAGTTATCAAAAATTTAAATCTATTCTAGTTATGAAAAAATTTCAACCAAAAAATTTGATTTATTCTAGTTACCAAAAAAATTTAAGTTACCAAAATTTTTTATCTATTCTAGTATGAAAAAAATTTCAAGTTACCAAAAAATTTTATCTATTCCTAGTTACCAAAAATTTTAAGTTAAAAATTTTTAATCTATTCTAGTTATGAAAAAATTTTAATTAACTTATCGGAGCGAAGCTCCTCTGGCTTTAGCCTATCGGACCAAAGGTCCTCAGGTTACTAACCTATCCTTACCATCTTTCCATTAAGAATTTCAATAGAATATTTTACATCTTCTAGCAATAAACCATAAGCCATCAATGAAGTTGTGGAATCTTTCTTTTCAATATTAATTGTTACATCACAACCATTTTTAATAATATCTTCAGATTGTGCACTTAAATCGAAACAGAAAACAGGATATAAATGTCTCCAATCTCCAGGAGTTAATTGTGGTTCAACTCCAAATTCTGTACAAAGATTTCGATAAGAATCATATCCTTCCATAAATTGATTATTGGTATCATCGAATCTTAATGGATCAATTGGATAACGGGTTTGATTTAATGAAACTTGTAAACTTCGAATTGTATTAATATGAAAAATATTATTGTTCTTATCAAAACTTGGAGAATTATTTCTTTGAAATGTTAGTAATAAATATCTTGGAGTATTCGCAGTTCTAGTAAAATGCCAGTTAAATCTTTGTTCGGAAAAAGTTACTGAACTAGCAGTACGCTTTAGAAAATTTACTGGAATTGGTTTGTTAGTATTTAATCTTTTTGCAATAGCTGTTTCAACCTCTAAACTAGGAGTAATATGCTTAATCCACCATTCAAGTCTATCAATTTTTAAATATGCTTTTTTTCCAGTCTCACCAAAAAAGATTAATTCATTATTTGCTGTACGATGAATTATTAATTTAAATTTTAATTGATATGATATTTTATCATAATCTAAATATCCGAATAATGGAGACAATGACCAATTTACTGTCTGTTTACTTTTTTTGTTAAATTCACGTCTTTCTTTATATGCTTCATTATTTGTTTTATTTAAATGTTTTGCAATATTTTCTACATCTTTCGCAATTCCTGCGGCATCTGTTCCAGCGTGAGTTAAATCATCAACAATTATACCATCATTAGTATCAGGAAACCAACCTTCGATTTCATACTTTTTATTATTTTCACCAATTGTTACAAATCTAAGCATTGTATCAATTACACCTGGAGAATCACTTATTGTTTCTATATTTTGAGTTGCAACATCTAAACGCATTTGTGTAAATAATTTTGGAAAAAAATTATTCTCTAGTGCAATATTATCGGTTTCTGGTAATGGTGTTGTAAAATTGGCATCACTATACAAAGAATATTCACAGTGTAAAAATGAATCAGGTAGATATAAATAACTCTGCTGATTATCAACTTCAAAAATTAAATCTCCTCCAGTATTTACTCTACTGGAAGATCCGGGATTCATAGCAATTCTTATATAGTCATTCTTTTTTTGATTATAACTGACGAACGGAGGATCGTCTAATCTAAATTTATTTTCGATAAGCGAAGACATTTTTATAAAAAATAATTTGACTTTTTGTTTTTTCTCACAGACAGAAAAAAATTTTGCTAAAATTTTAAATTTTACTAAAAATTACTAAAAAATTTACTAAAATATAATTTTAGAATTTTGCTAGACCAGCTCCGCTACAGCTTTGCTGGTTAAACCGAAGGTTGCTACTCACGCCATTTCCTCTTATTTCTTCAATTGTTTTTTTATTATTTTTATTTTCATTATGTTTACTATTAGACGGAGCTCCGCTCCTCAAGGTTTCACCCCCCACAGCTATGTTAGCAATTTTATTTTTTGTTTCATCTGAAAGTTTTTTTAATTTTTTTAGTTCTTCAGAATCATTCCTAAGTTTACGAATAGCTTCTAGTTGTTTTAATTCGTTTTGAGACTTGACAGCATTTGATATTGCACTAGCTGTACTACCTATAGCAGCTGCTCCTTTTGCAGCAGATGTAATCAAATCTTTATTATTTTTAATTAAGTTAACGATACTACCAATACCAGAAAAGATCCCAGCTCCTTCTTTTTGACTGCACGTGCTTTTCTAGGAACTTTTGTGTTCCGACTGTTTCTACACTATCATAATGATAAACAGGATTCATACGTGGTTCATGAGCAATTTTATTATTTGATGCAAAATGTTTAAGATTGTGTTTATAAATTATAGGCATTTTTTAGGATTAAATTTGACTTTTGAGAAAAAATATTTACGATCGGCTAAAGCCTCGAGGAGCTTCGCTCCGATTGGTTAGTAACCTGAGGACCTTTGGTCCGATCGGCTAAAGCCTCGAGGAGCTTCGCTCCGATAGGTTAGAAACCCAAGACTTCGTCGATCGGCTAAAGCCTCAGGACAAGGTCCGATCAAGATTTACGTTTGTGAATGGACAACAACTTCGAGATAACTTTATTAATTGACTGTTGCACTTTATCTATTGCGTCAAGCAGCGTGTGATGTACTTTAATTTCTTTTCTATTAACTTGCATTTTCACCTGATTCATCTTCAACGCCGTTTTAAGTGCATTTAACTTAATTTTAAGAACATCTAATTGTCTTTTAACAGAATCTAACTGTTCTTTATTTTCTTTAGAGTTTTCTTGTAAATTTTTCTTTAATTCATTTTCTAAATTGATTTTCAGAGTTTTCATTTTATCAACTTTTTCATTAAGTGAGTTTACTTCATTTATTATTCTATTCATCTTTTTCATTTGTTGAGTAATTTTAGAACTTAATTCATCAACACTTTTTTGGAATGTAGTTTGTAACTGCTTTAAATTTTTTTTAATTCTTTCAGGTAGTTTTTCTATTTCATCTTCTAATTGTTCTTTTAACATTTTTATCTGATGTTTATTTTTAATGACAGCAGATTTTAAATTTAAAGAAAGTAATATTAAAATTTTTGATTGTTCTGAAATCTTTTTAAAAAGTTTTGCTATATCTGCTTCTAGCTCTCTATCCTTTTTATCAAGTTTTAATAATTTTTCGTTTAATGATTTGTCATTAAGTTTAAGCAACTTTAATTCGTTCATCAGTGGAACCAAAACATCGTTTATATATTTTTCCTTTAAATCATTGATTTGTGTATCAACATATTGTTTATTTGTTAACTCTGTATTTTGTTGCGGAAGAATAGAAAGATGCAATGGTCCAGATAAAACGTCTCCAGTTTTCATGATATAATTTTCTATCTCTATTTCTAATTCACGATTATTCGGGATATATGCACCTCCACCAACATTTGGTAACATCATTTTGTAACAATAAAAAATTAAAATTTTTTCTAATAAAAATAAAAAAGTTGATAAAGCAAATTTAAAAAAATTATATTCGTCCGCATCATCCTGTTCTTCTTATTCGACGAGATCAACGGGATTTGAAAATAAATGTTTTGATAATAATAATAATAATAATAATCCATGTATAGATGTTAATATTTTATTTCAATTACAAGCCGAAATATTTAGAGAACAGACTAAAGGTTTACCTTCTATAGAAACTAATTATTGTTTATTTCCGGGGGATCCATTTATTAAATTTATGGATATTGTTAGTAAATATAATGATGTAGCTTATGTGGAATTAAATAAAGAAAATATGGTTATAATAGGTCATAATAATGTTTATGGATTTATTAGAGCAGTGTTACCAATTAGTAATACTGATTGGATAGAAACTAAAATTATTAATTATATCAATATTAAAGAATTAGTTAAAAAATTAAAATATTTTTCGAAAGAAAAAATTAGATTATTTGTTGACGAACAAAATCAATATAACATTCACATAGAGAGTAAAAAACATAATGAAGAATTATTATGTCAAGTTTATTATAGAGACACAATTTATAAACAAGAAACATTAGAAATGCCGCAAAGATATGATGATGATACGTATATAGGATTATATTCCAACTTAAATATTAATTTATTAAAATCTTATATAAATGGTTTAGCTCAACAAGAGAAAATTTATATGTGGACTACACCTTATACTATTAACAATGACCATAATCATATTCATAATAAACGAACTGAAGGTTCTAGGGCTTTGCCCGATCTTAGAGAATCTTATGATAATAATGATGATTCTGTAACATCTGAAAAAGGTGTAAATGGTAAAAAAGATTATAAAAATATTAGTAATTATAAAAATTTATCTAAATTTCATTTTCTTACAATTGAAAATAATAATGATGGCATAGTTGAAGATACTGTTAGACAACTATGTGTCGGGTCTACAAAATTTAAATTAGGATTTACATCTAATCAATTTAAAATTTTATCATCTTTAACTAAAACTAAAAGTGATTCAAATTATGGTGGTGTTATTAAATTTTCCAAAAGAGATCAAAGACCAATATTTTTCTCTATTATATTATTATCAGATAAAAGATGTAATTTAGAATTAGATATTCCAATAAGAGAATGGTATCCTATCATGGAAGGGCATCCTATACCAAAAAGTGTAATTTATGATGATGAAGAAACAATTTATGATGATGATGAAGAATCAATTGATGATGATGATGAAGAATCAATAGTTAGTGAAAAAAAATTTAAATTATCTTTTGATAAAACATTATATGATGAAATTTAATATGATAAAACTTAATAGAAAATACCAAAATATTCGATAAATATATTTTCATATGTAATAAATTTTTTAGATGGAATAAGTTTTTAGATGTTATAAAATTTTTAGCTGTTATAAAATTTTTAGATGTTATAAAATTTTTAGATGTAATAAAAAAATTATTATTCCCACGTGTCATCATCATCACTTAAATTACTCTCACAGATGATTGTTTGAAATATTTCAGCTTGAATATCTTCTCCGTTATAAGGTAACATAATTTCATTTTCATCAGGTGCTTGACGTTTAAGAATATTTATTTGACCAGAAAATTTTTTTTCTTCAGTATTATTATTTTTATCAGGAATACTAATTCCAGTTTCTAAAGATCTTTTCCATGGTTTATTAACTGTAGTCGATAATGTTTTCCCCGAATATAATTTTAGAAAATCTTCTACTTTTACTTTATCTTGTGAATATCCTTTGAATGTTTTCTTTTCACTAAGTCTCCCTTGCTCATGTACAGTAATACAGTATTTTACTTTAGGTGCAATAAACATTGCAAAAATAATTCCACCATTTCCATAATCATTTTTCCCTTGACACAATTCTCCTCCAACATATCCAGCAGCGTCTAATTTATTAAAGAGCTCATTGGAAATATATATTGAATCAGTATCTGTATAATGAATGTATTTTTCTTTGAAACCATTAATTTCTAAAATAAAGTTATTCATGATTCTTCTAGAGTGAGAAAGAATGAAAGAACCTAAGTGTGATGGCATGAATGACGTCTTCCCATCTTTTACAATATTAGTTTTGAGAAATTCATCATCTTCCATTTCTACTTTCGCTAAATATTGTTCATCATTTAATTTTTCATAATCTTTTACTTCTTGAGTGAAATTTTTTCTCAATGTATTCTCATTCCATAAATGATATTTAGTGGTTATATCTTTTTGCACAGTTTTGCCATATAGCGAATTCATCAATAATTTAATTAACTCATCACCTACAGTATTTCCTTCTGTTTTATATCTTTTTCTCAAATTAAAAAGTTTTTCAATATAATTTCGAAATGGTGAAACTTGATAATTTTTTTCATAAATTATACCATCAGTAATATGTAAGATTTTTCCCCCACATCTAACAATTTCTTGTATGTCAACAGAAGTTAATACATCATAACATATACCATTTCTAAACCTGATTACTTTTACATGAGAATTATTATTTTGATTTTTAACTTTATCTTTAATAGGAACTGGTTGGAAAAACATATCATTCGGATATTGAAACACAACAGAGAATATTCCAGTTTTAGGTCTAAATGTTTGTGTATTAAATTTATATACTATTTCCCGCTCTTCTTCTTGACGAAATTTTCTAGCTGATTCAGCTTTAGGGTATTCTGAATTTTCATCATACATAGCTGATGGATATAAAGATGTTGCATCAAAAGCCATTAGAAATTCATTTTTTTGTTCAAGTAGTTGATTTGAAATTTTCTTACAAATTTCAGTTTTATCTCCTAAATCTCGATACTGTTTCATTAAATCTATTAAATTATTTCCAGGGGACAAAGCCCCACCAGCGTAGCGACCAAGGGACAAAGTCCCCCCAGCGCAGCGACCAGGTAAATACTGTTTTAATATTGGTAACAAGATGCTACAAAATGGCGATATGTATTTTCTTATATTTGCTGAAACTCTTCCACCTTTAACAGATTTTCTAATATAATTTCTAGCCCATAAATCTATATGTGAATGAATATTTATATTGTCATTTTGTACGCTTTTCATCCAACCGTTAAATGTTAAAGCAGAGGATGTCAAATTAGTAGTTATATCTTCACCAACTAAATCTTGCATAACATTATTATATTTGTAGATACAAAAAGCTAAAGAAAGAATATCGTTAACTAAATATGGTCTCCATTCATTTTCTTTTTCTTTATAATTTTCATGTGTTATGTCTCCAATTTCATAATTTAATTTACACACATTCGTAGGAATTTTAAAATTCTCACACCATTTAGAAAGACTTGTTTTTACATGTTGATAACTACATTTCATTATAATAGTTTGAAGTGCTAATTTACCTGAAGGTGAATCTTTTTTCATATTGTTTTTAAATCTAAAAGATTTCTGAATGTATCTACTAACACATTCAGTTGTATAAGGATTTTGTAATGAAGCAGTCAATATTCCTCTTGAAGTTTTAAGAGGCGGTTTAGATAATTTAAAATTAGCTTTTATCGGAAAATAGGAATCAAAACCTGATGAATTGTGAGCTATTAAAGTTACTCTCGAATAATTAAATTTTCCAAGAGTTTTAAAAAATTGATGGATCGGACATACATCCTCTGGGTTTCCCCCGATCGTACATTCATCATCCTCAGTTCTCGTAAATATTTTCACACAATTTTGAAGTTTATCAAATTCTAATTCAGTTAAATTATTATACTCATTAATCTGTTTTTTAAGTTTTTTAATTTCATCTTCATCTTTTGATCGTTTAATTTTAATCATATCACTTAGCAAACGTGTTTCTAATTCTTTCAATCTTTGTTTCGGTAAACAACATATAAATTTATTAAAATTAATAGCTCCTACAGCGTAAGGAATAGGATGAGCTGTTGAACAGTTAGGATCAGGAAAAGTTTCGAGATCCCAAATATATGTTGAAGCATAGTCAATTTTTTTCTTTGTTATGATTTTATATGGACGCGTTGTTAGATTTTCATCAGTAACTGTTTTATATATGGGTTTGAAATTATTTTCAATTTCTCTAATAGCTTTTAATTTATGAGATTTATTAATTAAACAATAGTGACCAATTGTTGAACCTGCGTGAAAATAATTGTAATAAACATAATTATGAAACGTTTCAATTCCTCTAGGATTTAAATGACGATTGGCAGGACTATAATATTGAACACATTCTCCAAAATATTTATTGAATTGAGAAAATTTGCAGTTTGACATTACTCCTGTTCTAGATGTGGCTTTCTCTTTATATAAAAAATTATTAAACATTTCTTTCATAATTTCTCCTTGTTCTTCATTAAAACCTCGTAAAACATTATAACATTTAATAAAACAAAAATCTTCAGAAGGAATATAACAATATTCACCGAAATATTCTTTGATTCTATATTTCATATTAATCCCTGCCCCTCTATGCGATCTTTGTACTAACTTCATTCCAAAATCTTCATATTTAATATTACCTGTAAAAATCCATTCGTTAGCATCGGATTTCTCATCCAGATTCGAAAACCATGTTTCAAATGATTTTTTATTATAGAAGGTTACGTAAAAATTTTGAATTATATTTTCCTGATCTTTAACAACTTTTCCAAGTAAATTAATAATTTTACCATTTGCTAAAAGTTTCCGCATATCATTTACTACATTAATAAAAGATACATTTTCATATTTAATTTCATTTGGATTAAATAAATTACATAAATCATCACCAAGTTCATCCTTAATTCTATCATCAAAAAAGATATCACTAATAGGAGTTTCTAATATTTCTTTTGTTCCACGTTTCTGTTTTTTAGTATTACGTCTAATACTACGCCTAGTACGTTTCTGTTTTTTAATACGTTTACTACGTTTACTATGTTTAATTTGCGCATCAAACTCAGCAGTTTGTTTCTTGATTAATTCATCAATCCTAGACGTTTGTCCGAGAGACATTTCACGATTCATATTTTTTAAAAGAAAAAATGAATTTTTACATAGAACCTCGGTTCCGTTTTTACATATACACAGGAATATGTAATTGATATAATGTTTCTAATTCATGTGTTGTTAAATGTTCTTTCTTAACCAACCACCATAAATTATTATACGCCAAAAATACTCGGAAACTTCTTAAACAAAGTGGAAAGTCTTTTGTTTTAACACACGGTTGAATACCATGTTTTGTTTTATAATCTGTAACGAGCGCTACGTATTTATGATGATAATAAAATCTAACTTCTTTCTTCGAATTTACAGGATTTGTAGGATGACGATAATCTTTTAAAACTGGTACATGCTCTATCTTATAATCATTCAACATATTTTTTTTTTATTTTTATTAACAAAAAATTTATAAGAAAAAATTGTTCGGTCACTCCGTTCGGTCACTCCGTTCGATCACTCCTCGAAAATATTTTCTATAACTCTTTCATGAATTTTTTTATCAATATTAATTGTGATAAATCCATAATCTTTTGACCAAGCATTGTTACACGATTGTTTAAATTCATCTTTATTTCTTACACATAAATCTCTTAACAAATCACTTAAGTTTCTTGCATTTATTTCAAATAGTATAAATATATTTGCATTCTTTCTAATAACACTTCCGTCTAATGAATACATACTTTGTGTTAAATAAAAAACACTACAGTTATTATGTCTAACTCTTGTGAAATAATTTCTCTGAACTGACTGATTTCTATCATTAACACAATCATCAAAAATTACACAATGTTTCATTGTTTTATCTAGTTTACTAGGATCTTGCATATTACCACTATCATCTATTAGTTGTATCTTTATATGGTTATTTTTATTAGATTCTACTAACTGATTATTTTTTGCTGCTTCTTCACACCACGAACTTATTTCTTCTTCATCTTCAGATTTTTCATATTCTTTGAATAATGAAGCAATTGCTGTTTTTTTAAGATTATTTTCAAATCCATATTTTAAAAATTGATAGACGGGTTGTTCTGCCGTTGTTGTATAAATTATAAGATTGTTATAATCCAAAAAATTTGGAGTCGTTAAAATTTTAAATAATAGATACGTTTTTTCCCACATCCTGATCTTCCACAAATAACTGACAAAACTTTATTAGATAAATTTGGATGATGATTAAATTTAAGTTTTTTTTTATTTAATGGAGGTAGTTCACTCATTTTTTAATAAAAAAATTTATTTTTTTTTTATTTTTGTTTTTAAATAAGAAGAAGAAAATTAAACTTCTCTAGCTTCGCGTGGGAGTTTATACCTCTCGAACGGGAGTTTATACCTCTCGAACGGGAGTTTATACATCCCGAACGGGAGTTTATACCTCCCGAACCAAAAGATCTATCATAATCTCTTCACCTCCAAAATTTATTTCTTGTCCTTTTTCATCAGTGATTCTAATGTTAATGTTGTTAATAGTTTTTCTTGTAATAGGAAAATATATTAATGTTTGTGGAATTACATTTAATCTATAACCAATGGGTACAGTAAAAGCTGGAAAACTGAATATTAAATTTGATAATTTACCATTTATATATCCTCCTTCAATAATGTCACAATGTACAACAATTGAATTTATTTCAGTTATTTTTGGAATCTTCTCACCTAAATGATAACCTTGACTATAGGTTTGTTTATTAAATCCTAATAGCTTTGACAATGATCTATCATGATTAAAATCAACTTGATGATTTTCGTCTAAAGTAAGAGAAAATTTATTAACTGCCGGTTCAACTGCAAAATGTAATTGTTTCTTATCTTTAAATGGTATACCTAAATGTCTCTTAATTTCATTTGATATTGTTTCAACTTCGTAAGAACCAGGAAGAAAAGTTAGTATTTTCCATGTTTTTCCTTTATCAGTAGAATATCTAAATTGATCATTCACATCTTTGATAACGTTTTGAATAGTGTTAAATGTGGAGAAACTAGTCAATGCAATTTGATAATTTTTATTTTGTTCCAAATGTAGAATGGGTTCTAAATTACAAGTGTGTGATGAAGTAGTTGTTATAATTTTTAACGTCGTACTAAATTTTGATGAACCCAAAATCTCTGTCAAATTTCTAAATAATTATTAATTTTGTCTAAATCTGCTGAACACATTTTTAAACTAAAAAATTAAATAAATATTTTTTTATGAAAAAAGTAAAACAACAACATATTTCAGCTACGGGCGAAGCCCTGGAGGACATCAGAGATGTCCGGTTCGGGCGAAGCCCTGGAGGACATCAGAGATGTCCGGTTATACTTTTATAATCCTCTTCATTTAGAATCTTCTTTTCTAACAGTCTTTTCAATATAGCATGAATTTCATTGAAACTAGAATTATGTCCTTCTTTTATTGCAGATATTAAAATATTTAATCTATTTAGTAATTCTTGTGGATCATCTGGTAAAAATACAGTTGTTTCAGTTTTCTGTTTTTCAGATAAACCTTTCCCTACTTTAACTCCCGTTGATAATAAATTTTCTAATTGTTTATAACGTCTAAGAGATTTTACTGCACCAACTCTGTCTAACATAGCTTTATATTTTATGAGATCTTCTACAGCATAATTATTTAAATCTGCTCCTCTTAAAATGTTAACAAAATTTCTATCTAAATTAAAAGGAGATTTATCTGGTGAAAAAATTAAACCTCGAAAAGGTTGTGGAAATATTTCTTTTTGTCCGAGATAAAATCTAGGTATTGTTTTTCCATCTATAAATGAAATAGAATGTTCAAATTGCATAGATTTTGGTAATTTCTTATTAATGTTTGATTCTAGTAATCCATAGTCATCTAATATAGTTTTGTGCTCTGGATCTGTTATATCAATTTGTTTATCATTATTTGTACTTTCTTTTTCAAGAGTTTTAAATGGTTTCAAAGTTTTCTCAAAATCAGTTTTTACTTGCTCGGTTTGCTGCATTTGTTCAAACATATCAGATTGAATACCAGCTTTTATCATTCTATGTTGAAGATGATTTTCTTTCATAATATTTCTTTGTTTTATTAACTCTTCTAATTGTTTTATTCTTTTAAAATTATCAGCTTTAATTTTATCCATTTTTAAAATATAATATTTGAATTTTGTGGTAACATTGGAATACAGCAAAAACATTTTACTGAACAAATTATTTTTTTATTGCTTTGTTGTTTGACATCTTTTCGCTTTAAGTTTTGTTTAATAAAGTTTTGCTTAAATTTTCGCTTAAAGTTTTTAGCTCTTCTAAAAAAATTTTGTCATTTTCTTCATTAGAAATTTTGCCATCACTAGAAATTTTGCCATCCTGTTTATTCTTATCATCAACTTTTTCTGACTGTAATTGAAATGATATTTGATTTACTTCATTAGCTATTTGATCAAATTTTTCAATCTCATCTAACGTAATAACATTATCATCACATACTCTTTGAAAGTAGTAATGTAGTTTATCATAGACTTCTTTAATATGTAAATGCTTAGTTTTTAATGATTTTCGTTTCTTAGTTATTAAAGATTTATCTAACATTGTAACAAGTGAAGTTGCAAAAACGCCCGTACCTGTTAAAGCTGTAGCAACTACTGGAATTACTAAAACACCTGAAGATATAACAATTGTTAACGCACCTAAACTTATTGTTAAGAATATGCCAATTCCTTGTGTTACATTCTTAACTTTAGTCCATCTCTTTCTTAATTTTTTATAATGCTCTAATCTTAATAATAATTGAGATTCCTTATCTTTCATATAGCGTACTCTATCTTTGTGTTTTTCAATGTTCATTTTTTCAATGTTAATCTTTTCAATGTCCATTAAAGTAGAACTACGTTCATATGATAACGAAGGATACATTCTTGCGGTTTCTTCCATTTTTATTTCTTCCATTTTTTAAAGAAATATTTTGAATAAATATTTTGAAAACAATCTTCTGAAATGCTATTTAAATCGAAATACGTAGTTGTTTGTTTGTCGTATATTTCTAAGAACTCAGTCATGTTATTAACCTGAGGTAATATATCACCTATATTACTCAGTATAACTGTCGGATTTTCATCATTCATTTTAAATGAAATAAATTCCAATAACTGTAATAATGTCTACTTCTTGTACAGGAAAATGAAAACAACGGCAGTGTATTTTGCATCAAATATAATAATACAACAATTAATCTTATCATACAATTGTACAATGTCAGTCTACTACCATTAGACTGGAGAACAAAAGAAAATTTAATTACATTTCAAAATAATCCAAAATGCAATACTACTAAGTTCCATGAATCATTCTTAAATATCAAATATAATAATACATACAATCAATCTTATCATACAATTGTACAATGTCAGTCTACTACCATTAGACTGGAGAACAAAAGAAAATTTAATTACATTTCAAAATAATCCAAAATGCAATACTACTAAGTTCCATGAATCATTCTTAAATATCAAATATAATAATACAACAATCAATCTTATCATACAATTGTACAATGTCAGTCTACTACCATTAGACTGGAGAACAAAAGAAAATTTAATTACATTTCAAAATAATCCAAAATGCAATACTACTAAGTTCCATGAATCATTCTTAAATACCAAAGATTATGTTACATACTGAAATATAGATCTATACAATAGCAGTCTACTACCATTAGACTGGAGAACAAAAGGAAATTTAATTACATTTCAAAATAATCCAAAATGCGTTACTACTTATAAATAAGTCTTCATAAATATGTATACATCAAATATGCATGTACATTGCACATATCTTAAAAAGTGAAACAACACAGTTAATGTTCATTCATCTTGGGAACCAAACCTCATTTCTTCTATAGTTGTCGGTTGATTCAATTTTTCTATATAAATTTTGATTTCTTTAAAATGTTTTCTAACAAAAATAATGGCATTGATGAATTTAAAAATAATACGTGTGGTAGAATTAGATCTGATAAGTTCATCAAGAAATAACAATAACTTACGTTATAGGAAATTCTAAATAGTTCCAAGTTTACCACAAATCTGTTTTTTTTATTGTCACTCAATTCCAGAATTCTTTTAAATCCATAACCTTGATAAGCAGCACTTCTCAGCAACGACCCATGGTGCACTTTATCACTTGCAATCAGTTTTGAAATCATAGTAGCACTATCTTCGATGGTAATGAAATGTTCTTTTGTAACATTGAACTGAGGAATTGTAGTAGTGTTAAGATACTGTTCTATTTTTACTGTAATATCCTCCACTTGTTTTTGAGAGTCCAATTTGTTCTTCTTTCTCGATTGAATTTCTAACTTCCACTCTTCAAAGTATTTATTCGCAGTTTCCTTGTGCTCTTCTTTAATTAAGTTTAGTAAAATCGGCATGTAAAACGAAAAAGCTTCTGCGGCAGTACGTTTTGGCATTTTGCAATAAGGAAAGAAAACAGTCACTAGTTATGATTAATGGAATTGTAAATGAAGTCTTACTTCCTACATGCTGCAATTATATGCCACGTCTTTACAAATGAATAAGTGGGTGTAGCAGCTGTTTGTTCTTTCATACATTGTTTCCTTTCAAATGTTTGAGTTGGAGGACACAGCTCCTTACACTGAAATGCATTTTATTCATAAATGCGGGAAGCAGATGTTCTCTACCCTTGAATGACAATTGTAAAAGTACCTAAACTTATTGTTAAGAATATGTCAATTCCTTCAAATATTTTTAGTCACATGATATATTTTAAAAACCTGAAAGATGGATAAAATTCATGAATTTGAAATTCTCAACTTTTATGATTTTCGGTGTCCGGTTTTACATGACCTGGAACGGTCATGATTTAAGCAATGAAAATCGAACCGAAGGTTCTAGGGCTTCGCCCGATTGTAATTCTCAAATTTGAGATTACGTGATATTTTGAGACCGGCTAAATTTTTGAAATTTTGTTTTTTTGAAAATTTGTCACTACCTAAATTTTCCCCCCTTCGGCCACGTGAAATTTGAAGTCTACCTAAATTTTTGAAATTTTGAAATTTTGATTTTTTTGAAAAAACCCCGCAAAAGTGTGACATCCGGCGCAAGCGAAGCGAAGCAAAGCGAAGCGAAGCGTCGCGCCGGATGTCACACTATAAACTACTAACATTCGAGAATCTCGTATGAAATATTAGTTT
>CAJQUW010015986.1:27500-32948 GCA_907163375.1 Prostheceraeus crozeri | reverse complement strand
TTAGCACCTCCACATCGCTCTCACCCGATAGCTGAACCACCGTCGCAACCCCCTCCAATTCGCTAGCAAACACCTTCTATCATAACACCGCTCCTCGCATCTTACAAACTGAATCATACTCGTCACCTACTAGGTCTGAGTCCCCCAATAACGAAATAGAATAACGATAAATGATGATAGAGTTGATATGAGTAGTAATAGAGCATGGAGTGATATAATATAGAACAACACGTTCCAATCTTCATCTGGCAATGCCCTGCCGCGAGTCACAATTACTTCTTGCGACCGATCTAAGTATGGCTTGGCCGCATCACATACCAGACAATTGCTGCTCGCCGGACACCTAACACACGCATAAGGCGCGACTCATCATAACCCAACATCTAACCACCACACGATTACACACCAAAACATACTTACTACCTATAAAGTACACACAAAACCACATAACTAATACGCGCAACCCCACCCCAGCAATCCACCCCTCGCCAGGAACTAAATGCGTACGCATCTCGACCTCAGCACAAAAAACCCACGAACACACCGTTAAGATGGTAGAAAACAACATCAAAAACGATACAGCAGAATCAAGGGAGCACCCAAAGCGGTGGGTTGTCTTATAACAACAAACTTTATAAGCGAATTTTCATAAATAATGTAGCGATTAAATAAACGTTCTCACCACAAATAACAACCCTAGGAGTTAAGGCACTAACAGCAGGTTAATAAGCGCTCTTTATACTGCATCACGACCAACCGCACAACACTCATGACATAATCTCCATCGGCAATGATGATCGCGACGACCCCCGACGCAATCCATCAAAATACTGTATCAATGTCATACCTGGTATGGTTTGCCTTTCTCCACAGCCATAAATTCCTTGTCACACCATAAATCATAAAAAAAATTGCATGCGGAATTCTATATCGAAAACTCTTTAATACTCTCATTCTTTATAATAATCTTGATTAATGATTTCTCTGCTTTCATTTTTGTTTATTTTTTCATTCTTTCCCTTGACACGTGCCACGCCTCTGAAATATCTCTTCCCTAGCAAATTTTTTCTTTCTTGCGCGGAAAGCGACCGAAGAAAATCACCCGATTCCCCCTTCACTGTTCACATAATCCAACTTAGAAACACTCTGTTATGTCCAGCCCCAACAAGGTAAATAAGCTTATGTCAACATCACTTGGGGCTAATCACCACATCCCTACCCCCTTTTTTCACCCCACCTAGCACAATAAAGCCCCTACAAAAAAGCCCGCTCAAACAACATCATCCCCACAGAGACCTATGCCGGACATAAGCTATCTTCACCAGATTCTCCCCCCCCAAGCATTAACCGCATCTCATATGCTCTGTCCTGTCAAAGAAAAATAGAATTTTTTTCAACAAAAAAGGAAAACATATTAAAAAAAAAAATTATTAAACATTATAAAACAAATTTAAAAAATAAAATTAAACAGAACAATACAATTATAACTTTTTATACAAAAAAAAATTATCACCACTCAAGCGCAGCACGTATCGAGCAGACAGCCTGAACCCAATAACTACTGTCTCCTGTCCAAAACCACAACACTCCCACCCCACCGCGCATGAACCAACCTCGACGTGCAAACCGCGAACGGCGCACGACAAAATATAACATAGACATTGAACAGTTTACAAATCAAAGCATTAATCTATTGCCCCCTGAGCATTATTGTTTTTTGTACGGACCGTAGAGTGGCTAGAACATATCAGCACAAATAATCTATCTGCATGCCGTGTGCAATGCCCAATAACTAGTTCATCCATCGATTGCATGGAATCAGATATAATGTGCTGTGCGGGACGTATTAATCTTTATATCTTTTGTATTTTTTTTTTTCTTTTTTTTTTTTTTTTTTTTTTTTTGTTTCCGCTTTATTTTTTTTCTTTTTTTTTTTCTTTCTTATTTTTTTTTTCTTTTTTTTCCTAGTTTTTTTTTTATTCGCTTGTTTATGTGGAGTGTATAGGATAGCCCATGTAGGACCTCTTTAATCTCTAAAAAAAAACCAAACCAAAAACCCATCGTCTATCATCACTATCAACAACATCACCTGTGAATTTGTCGGACGAAAGAAAACTCACTATCGCGTTCAGAATTTCCCTTACCCCCCCTCAAACGACACTATCGCTTTCTTTTGATAAATTATCTTCTTAATACTTATGAATTCTACTATCATGAATAGGAAAAATCGGCTTCCACCCCCACATGCTAGGATGTACCGTCCAACGGATTCAAAGTTCCTCGCGCAATGAAAATGATTTTACACAATCATAATAGAATATTGATCACTGACCTCTCAAATCGTATCCACAAAGCGACACCGATACCACACCCAACTCGATGGACGGACTTGAACTCTTATATTTTTTTTTTTTTTTTTTTTTTTTTTTTGTTTTTATTTTTTTATTTATCTTCTTCTTTTTCCCTTTTTTCATTCCATTTTACAACTTCTTCCTCTCTATTCCTATAACTTTTTTTTTTTTTTCTCCTTCTTTTTTTATTCCCCACCTCCTCTCCGAATTACACTCTACTTAAGCATTCTTTTTTTGTCTTATTCCCACCCCCGTTTTCTCTTTTTTCTTCACCTTTTCTCCCCCCCCTATCCCTCGTCTCCCCCCTCCTCCCTCCCCTATACCCCTTCTCCTCTTTCCTCCTTATTTCTTGCCTCTTTTTTTTTCCCCCTCTCTTTTCTCCCTCCTTTCCTTCCCCTTTCCCTACATATTTTACAAACAAACTGCAAATAAAAATACAACGTAACTTGCATCGACAAACTGCAGTCATTTAGGCTTAGCGTTTATGTTGGCGATCGTATTCACATTGGCTTTAGGGGTATTATCATTAATTATATTGATGTATCAGGTGCATCCAAGCGACCGGTACCGCCCGACCGCTATAAAAGGGGAACACCCCACAGGAGAGTTGCATAGTTTTCACCAAACACCCCAGATAAGTGACAAGCACATTCAAACACCCAAGAGCTTCTATCGCACCCGGCAACCTCAAACCTTCCCCCCAAAATGCCCAACCCCCTCGAATAACCATAAACCAACAAAGTTGGCAAAAGTCAAACACATTTTCTGCTCTAGTTCAATGATTATAGTATTCTAGTACCTGATGGAACTACTCCCGCCCATGGTAATTCCTATTTCCTAAAGGATGCGAAATCCTCAAGGGCGTATTAACCGTCTAATATTGCCCTTTTTTTTCCCTCTCCTTTATTCCTTATTTATCGTAGGTTTTAGTGGACCTGGTTGCGTATATCACTAAAGAACGTGTCGATGTTCGCTTTCCCTTCCTCTATTTGTTTTCTTATTGAGCCCTGATTAATGGGGAAGTGATGGGAAAGGCAGTGAGAAACCGTCTTAAAAAAATAAGAACAAAAAAAAAAAAAAAAAAAACGTCCACAGAAAAACAAAAACAACAAGAAACCCACATTTGTTTCGCGCATTTCTCTTATCTCTCCCCCAACACAACACATCGCCAGAGGCATGTATGGGAGTAGAAGTCCCAGCACAGTCTGAATCCCCAACAATACGTTCTTACATAACAATGTCCTCATTATCTACAGCAAATAAAATGTGGCAAACTTCAAGAAGCCTACCCCAGTGGCAATACAACAACCCAACCCCACTAAGCACACCCCACCATTATGACACTTTTTTTGTTATTTTTTTTATTTTTTTATTGTTTTTTTTTTTTCTCTTTTTCCTTTTTCAAAATTTTATTAATTTTATTTCAATCAATAGTTTAAGAAAGTATGCGAACTCAATCAACAACCAGGTCTGGAACATCCGGCCCCTCCTAACGGGATGGCGGCTCGTGCAATTTTTCTTCGCCCCATATTCCCATTCCTTTCTTCTAGCTTTCTTTCCCTTTTGTACCAATTCTCCTACCTTTCTACGTGCTCGCATACTGAAACAAGACTTCCATAACGAGAACGGCAAAATACACATCACAACTATTACTATTTCATCTGTAATATTTACCGTATCTTTCACGTTTTTCATTTCACCTCTCTATAAGAATTCATCCTCTATCAATTTACATTGAGATGGGCAGGTGCTTTCAAAACTATTAGAAAAGAGATTATGGCATAGTGCGGACGACGAGATCTAACGGGTGTTAAGCAGTCGTATACAGAATCAACGCATCTTTATTCTTCACAGAATTTCAATAGCTCACCAAGTTTCCTGATTGGAGTAATAATTACAGCAGCACGATGTGGATCTTGATGTAACCACTTTCTGATATAATCTATTCCTCTTTCCTACAACCCTATACCCATTCCCTTGACTTTGCAAGAGAGTTGCTTACTTAAAAAAAAACACTTGCGCACTGCAATGCAGGTGCAGGTTGTTTCAAAATTTGTAACCTATTCATCCTGATATGGGAAAACAAGTCACATCACCCCGCAAGAATAAAGAACTCAGTCTTAGTTTGTGTAAGATAATCAACCATGTGGATTTATTTCATACACAAAAAAATCCACGTTTTACCTTCGCGGATCACACCCTTCGAAATCTAAATTCTTTAATCGTAAATAAAAATTCAGTTTTATACTTTCTTCTAAATATTCTCTATCATCAAAAATTCTTATAAATTCTATCTCCGGACACATATCATTAACCCTTTAAATGCCCACAATCTCCTAACTCTACTATTGCGGGAAGAAAGTAAATGTCAAATGAATAAGTAAAAACCGTCATGGACGTACCCCGCGATTACTTTTTTTTTTTCAGCACCACGTACTGCCCTCAGAAAAATAAATTGCAATTTAAAATTAAAAGGAGTCATTCGATTTCCGATCCTCTTGGTGCTCAACTTGTCCGAGCCGCTAAACCACAAATTTCCAAATTGAACCCCTCCAAATTGCACATTTTAATGCTCATTATTTTCCTTCGTCTTTAATATCTACCTGCAGGGATTACCTACCCACTTGGCACAATATAGCATTATAATGTGTATTTCAGGTTATCCGTTACGGCACCGTAACCGAGCTATCATTTTATGAATCTAATACGGAGGCTTCTTTTTCTCATTTTTTACTCCCTTGCTCACTTTCACTCCCTCTTCAACGTCTCTTTACGAGCTGTTTCTAAGCTTTATCCTTTTTCTATCCCCTCTCTTCTGCTTTCTTCTTGATCTTTTTATTTTTTTATTATTTTTTATATATCCATACAGAAACGCTAAAAATTTTTGAATGTAATATCACGATGATGAAAACAGAAAACCCACTAACCACCCAAAAAAAAAAACATACAATGAAACTCGCAACCAATTGCTATAACCAAACAATAACAAAAACCCAAACCACCACCCCCATCCCAAAAAATGCCCAACCAACCCACATCCCCCCAAACAATATAACCCGCAAACCGCACCTCTTGCATGTTATTAAAAACCAAACCA
>CAJQUW010015986.1:0-25000 GCA_907163375.1 Prostheceraeus crozeri | reverse complement strand
ACATCTTTTGAATTCTTACTTTCTTTTAATAAAGCATCCAATACAACAACATCATTAGACTGAAAGTTTATCCACTGGAATAATTGCCTTCATGGTCGAATAAAGTTGCGACTATTGCAAATTCCTGAAACAGCGACCGGTTTGATAAATTCCATAACACCAAATCACTCGATTGATGATATTCCTTAAAACAACTCCCTAACTCTTTTATCCCAATAAATTCAGCGGGAATTCAGTTTTACCTGCATGAGAATGGACACTGATACAGTCTGAACTTTATTCACATTGAAGTCCTGAAATCTTTTATTACGTGTTGAGACTCATCATTTGCATAGTTAACGGCTTGCGGAGCCCAAAGATATTGTCCCAAATTAGGATGCCCACGGCAGGATGGAGCTATCAGGAAGTAATTGCTGAAAAGGAAACCGCCGCTTTTGGTGTTAGAGTTTTCCTCTTTCTTTGAAAGGGCGACTTTAGGATTGGAGATGAAACGCAATTTCCGTAGCAGATTGCGCTTAATAACATTCGTTGTTTTGGCGCTAATTTCTTCGTCCTCAACTTCCCATCATGAGAAATAAAGTTCACAAATGAATTTATAGTTTTAGCTATGTCGTATAGCATTGTTTATCGCTGATTTCGGTCTGCTGTCCGTCCGGTGAGCTTGAATGGCTGATAGAAAAACTTTTGACTTTTAACGTTTCCGCCATTTTTACGTTTCGTCCATTTTGGACGTGTTAGTCTTTGCTAAAACCTATCTTTACCACATTTGCATAGGTACTAACTATTGCGACTTAAGTGACACTCGAAATGAGCAATATCACAGTGGTTACAGTGGCAAAGTTGAATGCAAGTACGTATGAAACTAGCGTTAACAATAAAAGGCAGTGCTTACATCTCTTGTAAGAGTGCGAGCCTTTTCATTTCCATCCTTTTCGCATTACTTACATCGCAACACATAGTTTCACCGTTACTGATGTCTATAGCAAGTCTTTTTGAAGATATGAATTTGCTAGCCTTTTCTAAATAATAGACGCATGTACAGAAGGAATATACTTCGAGAGTGAGCAGACATAGCTCGAAATACCAGTTGTGCTACAATCAAGTACCACTGCATTTTCAATTTTTCTTTATGGAAAGTTGAATGTGAATATCTGAAATCGCTTCAATCACTAGACTGCTACCATGAGGGTTAAATGCGTTAAGACGTTCAGCAATTTTTATCATATGTCTTTTAAAAAATTCTTGGGGGTGATCTACCACTTCCATTGAGTAAGAAGCAAAATGGAAAGATCGACTTTCCCTCCTCTTGCTTTCCAAAATGACTAAACTTAATTTTTCGCTACTAATCGCGCCATGATAATGCTATCAGAGAATGTAT
Organism: Prostheceraeus crozeri; assembly: GCA_907163375.1. Taxonomy (NCBI): domain Eukaryota; kingdom Metazoa; phylum Platyhelminthes; order Polycladida; family Euryleptidae; genus Prostheceraeus; species Prostheceraeus crozeri. The sequence goes on along the minus strand of CAJQUW010015986.1, from coordinate 23,622 downwards.
TCATTAATTCTAAGAAAAAGAGTGCTAGCATCATCCGACCACTGCTTCGATGTCGGGCTCATCTTTTATGAAATTTGTATCCACATAATCTTGAACAAGCTCCTTTTAATACTTTGCCTAGTGAAACGTAATGTTCCGCAGTCGTTTGAGAAAGACATGATCGCCCTTTATCTAACCCATCCATTGCATGAAAACAACAACTCTTCTCATATTAACATTTATTGAATAACGGTAACAAGCATGCATTATAAATCAATGGTTTGAAAGAGATAAAATAGATACAGCTGGGAACTATCATACAGCGAGCAATGATAACCATACAGGACTTTGGCAGTGTTGAGGTAAGGAGGAAAGAAGCATTGGTTATGAACGTAGCTACTACAACCGATACAGAATCAAAATAGGAAACAACACAAATCCTTAAAACGTTTTCGTGACTTATCATGATAAAAAGTTGATTCACATCTACTATCCCAAGGTGGGAGCAAAATATCATCAATGATTAGATTGGGAAATACTTTCCTCTCCTTACCAGGATTTTTACATAAGATGCGTATAACATTGAAATGCTCTATACCATACGTTTAATAGTCAATATAAAGCACTTTCACAAGAAAAGCCATAGTCTTGCAAATATTTCAGATTAAGAGTCCAATGAATGTGTTTTCTCGCCCATTGATCAACATTGGGATCGCAGTTGGCATGTTGATGATAGACACTAACAATCTGATATGTCCAATTGTTCATAGCAATAGCACTGAGCTCCTGTACAGGTTCACCCTCACAATCCATAAAAATGATGATAGAAGCCTAAAACGGAAATTTACACATCTAAGTAAACGTTCTATAACATATTACAAAATGAAGAATTACATCGATGCTTTTCACGACAAAATACACAAATGATATGATGGCAACGAAGAAGTAAAATGTATCTAATAAGACCACGTCTACGACACTCAAAGCACATAAGCGAATTGTCATAGGGTAGAGTTAGGAAAGGACTAGCAATACTCCTTCTTTGAGTTGCGTTTTGATGCAGCATTCTTCTCCGACTTGCGCTTCGTACCACTGCTGTTAAGGATCTTGATCAATTATGTCGTCCACGTTGGGTGTTTTCGGATTTAGTAAAGGATGGATTCCATAGTTGCATGGTGAGAGAGGCTATTGGTTGATTATCCTTGTGACGACCATAATGATAGCCCATTCACTTTGAAAAGGATATCCCAAGTAACCTTCCTCCGAGCTCATCACATCTGATGGGTTAAAGTTGAATGATCTCCATCCTTTCTTCATAGTAAGTACTTCCAACTGTGACACCGGTAGGCAAATGTGATTACCATCCCAAATCTTTCTATAGGGAGTATCCTTGTCATCTCTCGCCTTCCACTCTTGAGCAAGAGGAGTAGGAATGTCCATATTTAATGTCACGTACTCCTCAATATTATCAAGTTGGTGGCGAATGTACGGACTCACGGGATCAGGTATGTAGTTCCCCATACTGATTGTGCATATCTTGACATCCGGGGTATGGGAGCATTCCCGTTTGGGGAGTACTACGCTCTATGAATCGCCATAATACGCAAGAACCTTGTGTAAAGTTTACTACGCTGTAGCGGTGTAGGATTATGTACCTTGGTTGTTTCTTCCACTGGCCTCAGTTGTAGAAGATCTGACCGTAGCGAACCTTGTAACGTTTGACCGCCATTTTGTCCTACTAGTGCAGCAGATGGAGTAGATGCCTGAAAATGAAAAAAGATTGTATTAAGTTTACGTTCAAGGGAGGAGAGGGAGGGAAGTAGCGACTTACCATTTTAGTTGGATAATAGAATAGGGAACTAGGGAGAGAGAAAATGTGCGTCCGTCACTCGTGTGATTCAACGATGGAATGATTCTCACTGTGGAAGGCTCGCTATTTATAAAGAAATGCTTGATTCTCATTGGATGATGATCCTCATTGGACAATAACATCAAGCTGATTCCAAATCTGGCCTCCGTTTTCCAATCCGATGCTTCGTTTTGAAGCTACAGCCCAAAACGTCCCAAATTCTAACTCTGTCGTTTTTCGCCGATGTCCCAAAATCTTAAATGGCGTCTCACATCTAAACGAAGACAGATAGGAACAAGCCGATTCTTTCACTGAATTTGTCTCACTCTTAGCTTTCAAACGAGCTATCGCACGACAAAATCCGTCCACTAGAACCAAAGTTAGAAGATTGCTGTCGGGGGGGGGGAGGTCAGTGAAATTTGATGAAAAATGTTTTGGTGACGGTCCCAGGTCGAAATTCCACACTTTGGAAAATTTTCAAAATTTTACCCATACAAAGCCACTCTGACACTTAGGATTTTTTCAGGTAAGCGAGCTCCGACCTAAAATCTTGTAACCGCTCTAACTTTTGAACGAAGACAGATAGGAACAAGCCGATTCTTTCACTGAATTTGTCTCACTCTTAGCTTTCAAACGAGCTATCGCACGACAAAATCCGTCCACTAGAAGCCAAAATCGAAGCAAGCTGTCCAGGGGGGGGACGTCAGCCGAAAACTTTTTCTCTCCGATTGACTTGAAACTCACCCTACCGATGCAGAATTTCACGCTGAATCCGAATCTGACCTCCGTTTTCTCATCCGATGCTTCGTTTGGACACTACACACCAAAACGTCCCAAATTCTAACTCTGTCGTTTTTCGAAAAATGTTGAAAATTTTTTCTCACCGATTGACTGGAAACTCACCCTACCGATGCAGAATTTCACGCTGAACACGAATCCGACCTCCGTTTTCTCATCCGACCACTCCTTCCACTCGAAACAACCCATTTTACAACCCAACATTCAGCAGATTGCACCAAAAACATCACACACTATAGCCTCAAGACTAATCCTGGCGGTCGCCCACGTCAACCTAGACGGTCGCCCACGTCAACCAGGCGGTCGGACCAACTCACCCGAGTCTCACACTCTGTCGTTGCAGAGGGGGGGACGTCAGCGAACATGTTGTGAACGTGGACCCACCTGGCCGGCACACCACGACAGACCACAACCTCTGTCGTTCCAGAGGGGGGGGACTCAGCGATGGCGGCCATCTTGCGCGGTCCAGAAGTGGAGTTTTGCTTACTACTAGCGCCGGACCTCTAATACCCGCCCGCCTCTAATAAGCGCCGGGTCTGGAGCATATTGAATGTAATAAGCGCCGGGCCTCTAATAAGCGCCGGGCCCCTAATAAGCGCCGGGTGTTGTATATTGTACTGACCATCTGTGTTCACAGATGGAAAACAGAGTTTTCATGTCACAAAATCTGTCATTCGCTGAGGAGACAAATTAAAGGGATCGTGCTGACCTAATCTCGTCAGCTGGGTTAGATGACTGAACAATGGAATCGTGCATGACGCTGCCATAGCGCTAGCAGTCTGCCGGTATCTCTATTGTCATTTGCAACGTGTGCAAACTTTTGTAGCTCAGTGACATACCGGTTACTCTATTCTAACGCGTTTTTTGTAAGCTTAATAATAGACTTGTTTGAATCCTTAGTAAATGCTATTTTCTTACTTACCAGCGTCAACGGTAAGTCCTCATTATGCACCGTAGACCTATTAAGTTCGATAGGAAAATTATGAGTCAAGTAATACCTGTGTCACGTAAGCTTAGGAGGCCTCTAGACATCGTGTAAGAACTTCAGAAATTTCATAGGTCTAATTCTCTAATTGATATAAGATAGGCCTACCTCAACGGATGAGCAGATTCATGAAATTTGATCGTTTTGAAATTTAGTTTCGGCTAACCAATTTCTTCTTTTTTTGAATTCTCAATTGAGCTGAAATTAATAGGCGCCGGGCCTCTAATACCCACCCACCTCCAATAAGCACCGGGTCTAAAAAATCTTCAATGTAATAGGCGCCCCCGGGCGCTTATTAGAGTAAATACGGTATATGCAAAATAGAGTTGGAGACAAGCTATCTCCCTGAGGAACACCACATTCTAGCTGAAACTCTTCACTCTCTTTTCCATTGAATAGAATTTTATATTTTTTGTCATTTATAATGTGTTCCATTAATGATAAAAAGTTACCGTCAGGAATAATGCATTTTATTTTATTTATCAGTCTACTTTTTAAGACAGAATCAAAAGCTTTCGTAAGGTCAACAAAGCATGTGTACAATGGTTTTTTTATCATTTTTATATATTTGCATCGTTTCTTTTAAGATCCATATATTGTCAATCGTAGAGTTGTCTTTCCTAAAACCTGTTTGAGACTCATGCAATATTTTGTATTTATCCATCCAAACATTTAATCTATCATTTAATATTCTTGTCATCAGCTTTTCAATACATGAAGACAAATTCAAATATTGATATGAATTAGCATCATCTTTCTTGCCTTTTTTATATATGGGAGTGATCCAACTTCCATGCCAAGGAGTGTCATGGTCAGTCATAATCTTATTAAAAAGTGTGTGCAATATTTCAACTTGATTAGGATCATTTTTTATCATTTCACAGACTATTTCATCTGGACCACTGGATTTTGAGGATTTTGAATACTTTATAGCATTTTCAACTTCTTTTATTGTGATATTTTGATTTAGAAAGTCATCATTTTCGGTAATGGTTATTTGATTTTTTACATTCTCTAAATTTCTGTTATTAGCCAGACTTTTAAATTCAGCAGTAATCTTCTCTATATTTTCTTTAAAATCTTGAGCATTTAACGAGGTCACATGTCCTGTACATTTCTTAACTTTGTTCGTATTTAATATTGCCCAGTATTTTTTTGTGTCATTGTTAGCTCTCGCTATTTGTAGTTCATTTAGTTTTATTTGTTGCCAATTCCTTTTTTCCTTTTTAAGCTTTTGTTGAGTTTTCCTTTTGTTTGCAGTAATGCGGTTAAATTTTGCTCAGATTGATCAGCTTTAAATCTTTCAACATTTTGCTTATATGTTTTCCTAAAATATCTTACATCTTTAGAATAAATTATCTGATTATTTGAATTTATAGAATTCAATAATTCCCTGTTGGCCTCAATTAGCTTATTGTTAATTTGTAACTGATTCAATTGCTTTTCTTTAATTTCTTCTATTAGATTTGATCCTTTAATATAAACATTTTGACGATATCTCTCTATGTCATGCTTAAGTGTCCATTTGAAAGTGAGAATACGTTTATCATAATTACCAATTTGTGCTTTAAAATTCTTATTTGATGCATTCTTTGCTATCGATCTTAGTTTAATTTTTATATTAATTTTCATTGGTCTGTGGTCAGTGAATACTTTAGGTTCCAGTACTCTGAAGGCTTCCAAATTATTTAGCAATGATTCCGAAATTATCAAGTAATCAATCACTGATTTGTAACATTTGTCATTTTGAAGCCTGCAGAATGTATGTTCCCCTTTTTGATATCTTCCGTTACTAATTATTAGAGATGTTTCGTTGCAAAAGTTTATTAGTTCTCTTCCCTGTTTGTTTATAATCAAATCTTCAGAATTTCTCAGTGGCAGAATTAAGTGGCTGTTATCATTTAATCTACCGATTCTACTATTCAAATCTCCCAACATTATGATATTTTTCATTTTAAATTTTTCTATGTAGCATTTGATTCTGTCAAGGTAATCTTTATCAGCATATTTGGAATCTCTGCTTTCTCTATAACATAAAATGAGATGTATTTTTCTTATTTCATCCCATTGTTTGTTGGTCATTTCAATTATTATTATGTCTCCATTTTCAGATACTATTTTTTCTGTACTAAAATGATCAGTTTTTATGATACAGATTTATTCCTTTAATTTGTCTTCCAAGATTATTTTTAGTTTTGCTGGTAGTTTCTATGACACTGTATTGGTCAATTGTCAAGCCATTAAATTCAGTTAGATGCGTTTCAGTGAAGCATATTATATCTGCATCATATGTATCTTTTATCATATTAGGATCTTTAACTTTTTTATCATTTAATCCATTTATATTGGTGTAAAATATTTTGATCACTTGCATTTCATTCTCACTTTTCTCTGTCTCCTCTCCTCGCTCACTTCTGTTAAATATATTGCTGCTGTTGCTGAAAACCTGGTTGGTCCATGCTTTGGAATTGTCCTTGGCCCATGGTCGAATAGATTGGCTGATTGTTCACTGCAGGTTGGAAATATGATTGTCGACGAAACTGTTGTTGTGGCTGCTGGTATTGTCGTTGTGGCTGGTATTGCTGTTGCGGTTGGTATCGTTGGTAGTTTGGCTGCCGATACAGAGGATACTGTTGCTGCGGTGGTCGTGAATAATTGGCTCTCGGCGTGTTCCATCTCGGTCGGTTCGCATAACAGTTCCTGGCGATGTGGCCTCTCCACCCGCACGAATGGCATGTCGGGGCCGGTCGTCTTTGCTGTTGGTAGTACGGCCTTGTTTGATAATTTCTTGGTGGAGGTGGTGGTTGATAAGTCGTCGGACATGCTTGCTGCTGGTTGTTGAGTTTATTGTTCACCGTGGTTCTCAGGTCGTCGATGAGATGCTTAATTACACTTATCTCAGAGTTTGTGTTCTTCCGTTCAGTTTCATAAAGTTTAATCACATCGTCGTTATTGTTCCTTCCACTCGAGTTGTTATTCACTTCTTCGTTGTTGTTCTCTCGGTTTCTCTTCTCCTTCTCTTCGTACTCACTCAATTGGCTCTCGTAAGCTGCCAGTGTTAGTAGTAGGTCCGCGTTCTTCTTTCCCATTGCTTGTAGTTCTTCAACTTGCATATCCATTTGGTCCTTCATTTCATCTCTTCTCTCAATTTCTTCATGAATTGTTCTTTTCATATCTGCTATTTCATCGTCCTTCAGTTTTAACCGCCTTTTGTACTCATTCAGAAGTTGTTCAATTCCGTTGTATTTCTTGATATTTTCTTTAAGCATTTCATACTCTTGATTGTGAATTTTTTCAATGCACTCGCTACAACTGTACTTTCTCTTGCAGAGGTTTTCCTTAACATACTTCACCAACTCGAATAATGGCAATTCCGTGCAGCCGTGATGGAAGCTGGCATCGCACTTTCTACAGATCAGAAAGAATTGATCTGTGATTGCCAGTGAACACTTTTTGCATCTTGCTTCGGAGGTGACAAAACCAACTTGAGGTGATGGGGATGATGAGGATCAGGATTGATGTGGTGAGATGGGTTGAGTTGTGACTGGGGCTGCCGTAGACATTCTGTAAATTAGATGGTAACAATTAATGGTAATGCAGGTATTCGTTGGCACCGATCTCCGCGACGTGTGTATAGTAATTCAACAACAATTCTCTCTCTCTCTCTCTCTCTCTGTCTGAATTACTAATTCAATAGTGTAGCTTCTATACATTTCAGTTGTGTCAGCATATCTGTTTATGTGATTATACAGTATGCAAAATACTAAAACCCTTTATGTTTTCTAATCATATTGACAGGGTAGAGATTGATCTCCACAATCCTTCCCGTAAAATCTTGGCAACGGGATTTCGGGATTATAGGGAATGGTGAATATTCTATGACAATGCACATGTGTGATAATAATGCAGGATCCCTGGATGTGGGAATAACAGTCGGAATTGCAAAAAGTCGGTTTATTGACAACTTCGCAAATGACGAGTCGACTTAATTAAAGTTTATTCCGCTTTATGCACAAATTGATAACGACAACGTTGATATCAAGTTTGCGAATTCCTGATGTTTGCACTTTTAATGTGCAATTTCCTGAGATTCGGAATTGGCAGAGTGACGGCCCGGGATGAGAGCCTGCCTACAAAATCCCGATTTTTCTTGATCCCGGGATTACACGCTCTGACGCCGGGTCGAGATTGACAATATATAAGCATAGGCTACCAGCTGTATGAGGCTAAAAGTAAAATGGCAAGACGATCAAAATCTCAACTATCAATTCCTAAATGCATTGCACTAGCACTTTGAGATTACAAAATCCCAACCTCGGGATTGCGCGATTGAAGAATACTTTATGTCTATTTGCCGTAAGCTAAGCTAATGCTTTGAATAGCAGAAGTGGTCAAATGAGAACAATTCTTCCTGAACAAACTTATCCTGGGATTGAGTTAACCAGAGGATAATAATGTAGACGAAGCTGATGGTCTAGTGAGCATTTTGTCTCCTAGAGATCTCAATCCCGAGGATTAGCTCGATTCCTAATCCCGGTATTGTGTAGGGCTACATCGCCAATGCTCATCTTCAAATTACTCATGCTTTCAAATATTGCTATTTTTGGCAAATGATAAACTCAAATTTAAGTCTTGACCTATATTCAAAAAGCCTCATCAATGGATTATTAAAAACGTAAAGTTGACGATTACATTGAAGTGTGAAGAGCCTATATCTATCGTGCACGGATTTCTGATAGTTTTATCTTCGCCAATTTGTCTTCCTTTGTACGGAATACAGTTATTGTCAATTTCTCAATCTCGGGATTTCGGGACCCCCGGATTGGAATCCCTAGACACCACAGATATTGAAAGCGTGAAAATGATGCGCCAAAAGATGTAAACAACTTTTCAGCAATAAACAAAACCATAGACAGAAGCAATAATCGAATAAAGACACCACACGGTCAAAAAAATTCGAAGGATCCAGGAAACGGACGATAGAATGATACTTTGCACAGCGTTGGCGCTAACTGATGGTTCGCTGCAATGAGATAAATTCAATTCTGGTAGCGTGACATTAGACGGGCAAAATCAATCAATACGGCATGTGGAAACCAATGAAACAAATTAAGTTAACAAAGGACTTTAATTGAATATCTTTAATAAGTAGGAAACACCGCTGTACGCAGCACTGCGATTAATTTTTGGCTGTCTAACTTTGATTTTAAGAGCCTCAACAATGGTAATCTCATAATCTGTGTTACCTTTGTACATCATTTTAAATTGTTGATCAATTTCTCAGTTACATCTACTACAGTTATGCAAATGCTCATTAATTGCTGTCGGACTCTTTTTATGTTCATCAATCCGCTGTTGAAGTCGGCGCTTAGTTTTGCCAATGTATTGGCTACTTGGATCGCCCAAGCATGAAAATTCATAAACAACACACGACTTCATCAACGGAATTGACTTACTTTTCAGTGAGAAATACGATTTTACTTTGCTTGTGCTAAAAATCACTTTTGCGTCTACGTTATATTTTTATATATTCTTTTCAAATTCAGTTTTAATTTTTCGGATGCTACTCCTATGTACGGTATAACAGTGTAGATTATTCCATTATCATTACCGTTATCATTACTCTCATCTTCGTCCACTTGCATGCTTACATCTCGGCTTTGTTTTTTATTTAGGAAAGAATGTACAATACGTTCTATCAATCATTTTCGATAGCCATTACTTTCAAATATGTCATAGATCTCATTAATTTCATTATGAAAATAGTAGTGAAAACTGTGCCCTACTTGCGAGGGATAGGTACATGGATAGGTACATGTAAAATTTAGTGTTATCAATAGGTACATGGATAGGTACATGTATAATTCAGTGTTATGAATAGGAACATGTATGACATCTGTTTTACTGGATAGGTACATGTGTTCGGTACACTCGGTTGAGTACACTGTGTTTCGGAACGTCTATGAGCGAACTTGTGTGGTTTGGTTCTGAGTACTTGGGTACGTACCGATAGACGTCCGTTGTTTGATTTTGAATGGGTTTGCTCAATTGCGACTATTGTGACTATTGAAACCATTGTAATCAAGATGACACATTGATTTTCCTTTTACGTAGACAAACTAAGCTATAAATATGAGATAGTTGTTTGATGACATACATAATGATGACTAGTATCCCAACGTCGTGGGTTGTCGCAAGAGACCTTGGATATTCGTTCAAAGCTATAGAAACTGTAACAAATCTCAGTGAAAATATCAACGCTTGTGATTTAGTTGATCGACTAATGGATCTGGATGAGCATGCAATGAATCACAATTTGGATCGTAGGTGGATAAAGGATTTCTCCATGCTACACTGCAATGATAGTGAAATTAGGAGGATCAAATTGGAACGATATGGAAAGAAGGAGACATCTGACAGTGTTTTAATAAAAAGTTCCCCCAATAAAAGTGACTTCAGACGGAAATTAGAAGAAGAGACATTTAAATTATTATGTGAACGGAACTGCGTTAAATGTTTTAAACAGGAACGATCCCTTCTCTTTTTGCCATGTTCTCATAGCGTTATGTGTTCTACATGTTATGTACCCTTTGAAACTTCATCTTGTCCCCTTTGTGATGAAGAAATATCTTCAACAGTCACTGTATATCGTGCATGATGAGTCATCATGCAGGTCTGTGATTGGTCACTATTGTGTCTTTGTGTGACTTTTTCTATATAAGGAGGACATTGTACCGTTCTATTTCAAGCATAATTTGAGGCTAATACAATGTCAATCAGCATGTCGTTCACTACCAACATTCCCATTTCAATAATTTACCGAAGTCAACTCTTCACCGGCAATATATTTTATTCTGCCGTAAATATAACTGGCTATAAAGCGGATTTGGTGGATCTGATGGAGGAAATAGTGAAGTATTTCCGCTGCGGAGAGGACGTTGTGGTGCAGAGAATGTTAATGAGAGTCGTGAACAGCTCTCTTACACGAGTTGCAAGATTTTGGCTCAATGAAGTATTTCGCCCACTAGCTCAAACGGAGATTCTACCGGAATGCTCTCGCTGTTGGTGCATCAGTATCCAACGGAAACTCAACACATGTCTCCATGACATTATCACCTCCAGCTACTATGACGAGAAGGGTGACAAATGTAAATTGGACTTATTCAGTGGACCGCCATCAGTAAGCATCAATGTGGCTGCTCAAGGACATTCTGAGGTAATCAGTTTGCGGGCATACTATGCCAATATTTTAAAGACTTTCCATTCAAAGCCCTGTTGTATGTGCTGCCCAATTTCAAAACATCTAATGAAAGACATTGAGCAGCTCATAACTGCTACAAATCAGACTCTAGCCGATGTGAGTGTATATCAGTTTCCCTCTACAGCTTGTTAAGTGTTTTATGTAATTTTATAAGTACCAGCAACAAACTCTGCGTGATATGTGAATGCTTGTAAACTTTTGTGTATAATGTTGTAAGTACTAATCAAAAATTGTAATTGTATTATCTATTTCCATATTAGAATAAAAATGTCTGTAAAACGGAAGGCATCTTCTCGTCAATCGAAACGGTCCTTCAAACCTTCAAGTCAGTTTAAAAAGGCGTTGCGAAAGTTAAACAGGATACATGATAATAAGAAGAGGTGTAAATTGATTCAAAATTCAAGTGATGATTTCATTCGTGATTTAGCTTTTGCAATACACAAATGTCTACCTATTTACAAGCCTCTGTTGAATGCTGGCTCTTTGAATAGCATAAAAAAGTTTTCAAATCCAAGGAGTAGTGATAAGAAAAGGCGAAACTTAATTCAGCGCGGTGGTGGTGGGTTTCTAAGTATGTTAAATGATATTGGAAACAGTATTAATGGTGTAATCAATAGTCCGCTTGGAAGGATTGCAGCAACTGCTGCAATGTTAATATAAGGTTAGCGAATCATAAAGTGACACGTCATCACTTTGATTGATGAGTCATATAGAGGTGTATATAAGGAAGACGCTTTAAGGATATTTTACCACTTTCAAGTGACAATTCATTTGCGCTGGTTGAAAGCTCCGAATTAGTACTTGTTGAAACATGACTCAGAAAATGTATACAATCAGAGAGGAAGGTGACGCTTTTGAGCAAGATCTCTTGAAGCTTCGTCCGACGCGAAAGGTGCAAGGGATTGGAAATACATTCTACTTTCAAACCTTGAATTATGGTGATGATGGCTTTTATCTTCAAGTTCCATTCTTCCACAGTAATGGTATGTCTACATCAGGGTATAGCAATATGAGACAAATGCGAGTGACTTTTCCAAAATGGCAACAGGTGATTCTTAAAACTATTGACTCTTTCGCGAAAGAATGTGTTGAGCTGCCTGAAAGTGCTCCCACTCATTGGAGAAAGGCATTAGAGGAAGGAGTTGGTTACAAGGAATTGCCGGAATTCGATACACTGTTTTTAAAACTATCGGATCATTTTCAAGCATTCGATCTCTTAACAAACGCGATGGAATGTGAGGATCTCAAACGGGGTCGCTATATGGGCTTAGTGCACGTCACCGAACTTTATATTGGCTCACATGGTTCGACTGGTAAAGTTGCATCTTTACAAATGAAGGTTCTTCAACTAGTCTATGAACCACTACCAATTGATAAATGTTTAATTAACATTGATAAGACTGCTTCAAGTGATGGGAAGGAAGAGCAAAAAGCGAGGGTGGAAATCTAAAGATGGGAATCCTAAATTGAAGTTGAAGCGCCAAGATGCTGACTTGAAAACTTTCTATAATCCTAATTGTGATGAGGAAACACAAATGTTATAATTTGTAAATGTAACTTGAAAGTTTATATTCTGAATGTAAATAAACGTGATCTGGAACATGTGTCTGTTTTGTCGTTCTAAGCAAAATTAGCGGGATGATGAGTTTAATGTTAGCGGAATTATAAGATGACAGATTTTCGTCTATTCACTGATCGCACAATGTGTGTCGCTGGACCAAGTCAGTCCGGTAAAACTACATTTGTAACTGAATTGCTACAATATAGAAATGAAATGTTTAACAAGGAAATTAAGAGATTCAAATGGTATTATGGAATATTTCAACCACAACTACATTCTGCACTTCGCCAGAAAGGTTATGAGGTGAAGCAAGGGTTGCCATCAACTGAGGATATCAAAGCAGGTGACTTACTAGTATTAGATGATCTATTACGAGAAAGCAAATCTTCAAAGGATGTAACTGAAATGTCCATTCAAACTGCACATCATAGGGAAGCTTTTATTATCTACATCACCCAAAACATCTTCGATGGAGGGAAAGAGCAAAGAACTAGAAGTTTGAATACACATTATTTGGCAATATTTAAAAATCCAAGAGATAGCAGTCAGATACATCATCTCAGTAGACAGATATTACCTCAACAACCTAAAGTACTTTCAAAAATATATGAAGATGTAACAAAGAAACCACATGGTTATCTATTTATTGATCTAACCCAGGAATGTCCGGAACGACTTCGATTTCGAACTAATATCATACCTAATTCCGCTGAACCAATGACAGTTTTCTCGTTCACAGTTAGTTTTAAGCAATGTACTTTGTTGCCTTATTATTTTCAAACATGTCGTATTCAAAGATGGTAGTCATTCCTCAAGAGGAGTATGTACAATTGACTACATTACAAAGTGCACAGGAAGTCAAAAATATAGATCAACCTATTACGAATCAACTTAAGGAACTAACACAAAAGGATATGGAAATTCAGAAGATTAAGGATCCCTATCGACGAATGCAGTTAGCAGCTGAAAACATTGATGAGAGGAGACAGATTCGTGACAAGTTGCGACGATTTATAACCTTGTCAACACCTCGACCATATCGTGTGCGCGCTGAGCGATTATTTGACTTCATTGATCCACATGTGAAGTTCAATGAGAGAGGGGAGATAATAGATGAAACAACTGGTGATGTTATTAGAAATAGTCACATAGATGACCTTCTACAATATGCTGTCAGAGATGTAAGGCGAAAACTAGGTGCACCACAAGGGTGGACATATTTTCAGAAAATTTTATCTGATCAAAATGTACCTCACAATATTATTGGAGGACCGACTGTGAATGAATCGGATAAGCGTCACTTACAAGATGGATCAAAGAGTAAAACACCCACGATGGCGGTCAAGCGAGAGCTTCATGATCCCGATGATCTGCAACCAAAAAGAGCTACTAGGCGCTCAATGCGTGTTAAGAAGTAGTATAGTAAATATTAAGCAAATATGAATTAAGCCTTGCCTCTCTCATATCATGTCGTTACAAAACTTTTGCTGCTGTTTGAAATCTGCGCTCGAAGGTAAAGCATAAGAGGGCATAGAGGTTGATATCAATTGTGTTAGCAGTTGTGTGCGAGTAATACGCGTGCTCTCACACATGTTTGGGTAGGTGAGCTGCAGAAATTTGTTAAGAATTACAATGAAAGCTACCATCGAATCATTAAGATGAAACCATTTGATGTTACCCCAGATAATGCGATGGATGTATAGCTTCGATTGTATGATAAGAAAGCGAAAAACATCTCCAATGAAAAGAAAATTAATGTTGGTGATAGAGTTCGGATTTCAAAGGTTAAGTCTACATTTGAGAAGGGGTATCTACCTAATTGGACTGAAGAAGAGTTTTTGCGGATGAAGTAAATACAAAATTTAGACCCACCATGTATAAATTAATAGATTACCATGGCAATCCAATTGAAGGAAAATTTTACTCTTATGAATTGCAAGTAGTAGACAGAAGTGAAGAGGTGTATATGATTGACAAAATAATTAGGAGGAAAGGTCATGGCAATCAAAGGAAATATCTAGTTAAATGGAAAGGATATCCTGATTCATTCAATAGCTGGATAACGCACCAGGATCTACAAAATGTGGAGGTGGGAGACACTCGTAACTTTTAAGCTAATATAGCATGTGACTTCTTTCATATATGAGTTTAACATGTCTACTAACTTCAACATCATTCTTCCAAGCAATAGCAACCCCAAGATATTCCCAAGTAACAAACCATCTCTCTACTCTGTTGAATTCGCTAATCCAATTACTCTGCATGGACCCCATGAAGTTGCTCTAACTGAAATTACTTATTACAACGATATCAGTTTGCTAAAGAACAAATATTTTGAATTACATAAAGAAGTGCGAGAGAAGGATGATTGCTTTCGCATATTTCAAAATAGTCTACATGGTACATGGGCTCTTCATCATCTAACTTTACATCCTTTTTCAACATCTTTACCATCTGTCCAAAACATGATTAAAATTCAAAAGGCATTTGCAACGTCAACTTTTGATTCTAAGGTTCCCACAATGAGCTTGCAAGATACAGAAAAGGAAATCGGTAGAATGCTTGAACGAATAAATGATCTCTTCAAGCTGACTTTGAATAAATTCTACAAACCAGTCATAAAGGGGTCAACAAAATTGATGAAGGAAGGGAAGCATGTTCTTCTTGTATTAGGTAAGGATTTGAGTCATACTTTTGGGTATTCCAGAACAACTTTCTCATCAAGGTATTTGTACAATGGACGTGGGTGGAATTCGGAGAGGAAAGTCACTGATTTTCAATGTAGAATTGTGCCATTGTATGCATTACAAAAAAGGAGCATCCGAGTAAAAAACAAATTTGAGGTCATTAGAAGTGTTGAAGACTTTGCAAGAAAGTTTCAAGGATCAGTGCCAGAAACGTTAATGACTTGTGAATATAAGAAAGAGAAAGTAACTTTATTTACTGTTGAAACGGAGGCAGAATTTATTGTTTTTACTAAAAAGACACCATTGGAAAAGTCTGAGTCCGCTGTTATTGAATTCGGATCTGAAATGATTGGGATGTTTTAGGGCCTTGAAAGCGCACCTTGATTGACAGAATTAAATGATACATTCAAGGTTCAATTGTCCTCTTCTAAACTCAAAGCATCAACAAATGCTTCATGGGATATCCACGTATACAGCGAAGACATATTGGGTGATGAATTGTCTACTTCCAGTGAACTTGTAAAAAGAGTTAATTTGAACATTGAAAGCTTGAAAACGCCATCTGAATTGTGTACAAAGTTAAATGAGTTTGGTGTAGATTACCTTGATGCAGATGAATATCACTTTTCTTATGACCCACATAAGAAACGCATGATTCTAAAGGTAGGGAAGAACTCTCTTATCAAGCTGGATAGCGTGTTATCGACCACATTGGGATTCTCAAAATCAACTATTTATGAAGGCACATCAATAGGCGATACAGCCCCATCACTAGAGCGTGATATAAGTAACTTATACGTCTATTGTAACATTATTGAATATACAAGGGTTGGCGACATTGAGGCCCCACTTCTGCGCACATTTCCTCTCTCATCCGTAAGGAAGCAACTAATCAATCGAGAATTTTTTAACACAATGTATCTACCAATCAGCCGAAATTTCATCAATAGAATTGACATATCAATTCATGATGACGCAGGAGAAGTAGTACCGTTCTGTGCTGGTGTTACTGTTTTAACCCTACATATTAGGTCACGAGAATAAGGCTTTGCGCTATTGTGACTTCCATAGTTATTCAATAGTCATAATGACAGGCATTTACAGTAGACCATCATATCAGAGCGGTTATCCCGTGTTTGTTGCAGGTAGATGACAAGTTGGAGGAGGCATATTTGGTGCACTAAGACGTATGGTTCTTCCAACACTCAAAAAGTATGGCGTACCAATCATGAAGCGTGTTGGAAGCAGGGCTTTAGATTTTGGTGCAAATGTTGCAGCTGATGCGCTTCAAGGTGAGGATATCGGTGAATCTATGAAAATGGGCCCGCAGCAATCTGCCATAGACGCATTAGATGATTTAAGAAAGACGAGACGTACAGTTTGGAAGAAGCGTAGGAAGTCAAGACAAGTTGGATCCGGTCGAGTTACTAAGCAAAGACGCAGGAAAAGTAAAAAGCCGACTAGAGCAGCACGTTCTAAATCTAGACGTCGAGTGAAAACAAGAAATCGCAAACGAAATTCCACAGCGACTAGAAACAAGTCAAAAGGAAGGAAGACAACATATTTGTAGAGCTAATACGATGCAGAGTATCAATTCGGCTTTGTGTTTCTTCGATTCTCCCCCTCGAACAGACATCATCTCCTCAACAATTGTAGACATAGTCTTCACAACAAACATCGATGGTAACCAGCAGCCTATTCAGTTTGATATACCTGCCAATCCTCAAGATTATATTGACTGTCAATCCATTGATTTAGAGTTGTGTATACAAATTAAGAAGACTGATGGTACAAATATCGATTCATCCAAGGATAAAGTGGGATTAGCAAATCTTCCTATTGCCAGTCTGTTCTCAGATGTGTATCTAATATTGAATGACAAACAGATTGAAGGAGGGGATCGAGCATATCCATATGGAGCATATATACATACAATGACTCAATTTCAAAAGCAAGCTAAACAGTCACACTTGCAAGTTTCTGGGTGGTATGATGATCAGCAAGGGAAATTTGATGATGTCTGAAATACAGGGTTGAAAAGACGAATGGATTTAACAGCGGATTCAAAGGAATTATACTTGAAAGGACCCGTCTATCTTGATTTCCTTCGTCAATCTAGATATCTGCTATCACAGGTTAAAATGCAAATAAAATTTATTCGTGCAAATCCTGAGTTCGCGTTAATGGCTTTTGGAGCTACAAACTATCAAGTCAACATAAGTAATGCCGTGCTCAATGTAAGGCGAGTAACAATGAACCCGTCAGTCATCAACGAGCATGCGACAGGATTGAGGAAAAACAATGCAATATATCCAGTTAATCACAGTGTGTTGACAAGCTTCACAATTGGTGCGGGATCATCCTCACATGCCTACCCAAATCTTTTTCCCACTGCAATGCCAAAGGCGGTGTATATCACATTTGTGGAAAATGAGGCATTCATTGGTGCTTTTGAAAAGAATCCATTCAATTTCCAACACTTTAATGTTAGCAAACTAGCACTCTATCAGGATGGGAAATTTGTATCTTGCAAAGCATATGAGCCCAATTTCAAAGATGGTAAATTCGCACGTCAATATGGTTCTACTTTCACCGCCCTCAACATGTTTAATACAGATGATTCAAATGGAATTACAATGGATATGTACAGGAATGGCTACTTCTTCATTATGTACAATCTCACAGCAGATGCAGATCTAGGTGGTGAAAGCATAGGAGTTACAAAGCCTGGAAATCTACGACTGGAGGTATCATTTGAGTCACCTTTGAAGAAAACAATTACTTGTCTCATTTATGCTATCTATGATAGCAAAGTTGAGATAACAAGAATGAGAGACGTGACTGTCAGCTATCAGAGATGAGTAACTTAAGCAACATAGAAATCTTGAGGAAAATGAGGAAAGCTCATCCCTACTCCAAGACAATATTTCTCAATGTCTTTTCTAGAGATAATTTACCTGATTCAATTCCTTTCTATCCTTGTTCGCTTATCATCAATACGGATACCAACAATCTTCCCGGAAAACATTGGATTGCTGTATACATCAATCGTTATAAAGTGGCCGAATATTTTGACTCTCTTAATCAACCTCGTTTACATGATATCGCATTATGGATGAACAGTTTCTCCTGGACTGTTAGGAAAGTGACATCGTTCCCACTTCAAAGTAATACATCTCTAATGTGCGGTGGCTATTTACTCTATTTTGTCAATGAGAGACCATTGAAAAATAACTGTAAAAGTGCTTTAGAACTATTTTCAAAAAACTGTGATAAAAATGATGTAATTTTACTAAATATGTTGAAACAGTTTTGAAATAAAGTTTTATGTTATATCATTAACTTGCTCTCTTTTTTTCCAAAACAAGGGTTTATAAGGAAAACAAAAACATATTCATATTTCATTATCTATTCACATATATACAAAATCTACAATTTGGTTTTCATGAAACATTTTTTCAAATCACATATGATTGGAGGTACATCACTTATGTCTTTGATGCCGGTTATCACAATCTTTCCATTATGGAACACATGAACATGATATGGATGCCATTTAGTCAATTGAGCTGCTGGAAATAACTCCACTTCATAAGTTAGATTATGTGATAATGTAACTTTACGGAAGTCATAGTGATAGCGTAATTCACATAACACGGTCATTTTCTTCACTTTCCAATCAGATAATGAATCACCAAGTAAATGTTCCAAAGTTAAGTGTAGATATGAGAGATCACCCTCCATGACCCTTCCAATACATTGGATTGTTCCATTTGGAAAGAATAGGATAGTGAGAGATTTATCCTTCCTCTGAATCCTCCATGTTAACATTGAGGGTCTTCCAAGATGTAAGCTCGTTGTCGGCTTCAATTTGCGTTTTATCAGTAACCATTGTTTTCGGTTGGGTATATTCCTCTCGATCTCTTGTAGATTGAGTTTTGACTTTGCTTTTGTAGTTAACATCCGATTTACAACTTCCAACCGTTTGATGTCCTCCATCTTTAATGAATAACGTTATCTGTGGTAGTATCTCCCTTGTAAAGGTTTCCCATGTGACGTCACTGAAACGAAAAAATCGATATTCAACATCTTCCCGTTTTGGTGAACAGACGTATAGTTTGACTGATGAATCATACTTTATCCATACCTTGTCATCGAGAGAATCTTGATCCGAGTCTTATGGTTGTCAATGAGATCCGCAAAGTCTTTCAGTGAAGGCAATGAGTCAATACTAATGCAAACGCCACGATGTTTTCGAACACTATTTGCTATTGAATGACGAAATGCCATTCTTTTAGAATTTGTTATGTGAACGTTTTGGACGTCACTAAGTTTCCATGTTCTTATGTAATGAGGCATGTTCCGAAAGCTATGTTTCAAATTTGAGTTTAATGTTTGGCCTAAAGTTTGTTATTATATTAGCTCAACATATCGGAATGATGTTGAGTACAAATTCTTCACATATTCATTCACATTAGGACTACCAATTTATTAGTAATCATTTCTACATATCGGAAAGATGTAGAAATTTCAATTTAGTAAGACTACTTATGTATTAGTAAGTGTTGCTACATGTCGGAAGATGCAGCAATCGCAAGATCTATTACAAGTGGAATATTATATTGTTTTTATTTAGACTTATTCTACATCACCTGTGACAGGAAGGCATCTCCTTCTCTTCGACGGTGGGGGAAGACCTAGACTGTAGTGTCCATATGGTAATGATACATTTTTATCCAGCCAACAGAGCATATCTTCCCAAAGTGAAAGACCTCGCCTCCTAAATGATTTTGTGCTGACTATGTGATTTTTTGAAATTATGATTGTCATATCTTCAGTTGTATCATTCTCACTATAAAAGACACTCCTATAGTCATTATGTTTCAATTTTTTAACTGCTGCTCTCTGAATTCCTTTTGCACGTTTGATGCTATGATTCCTTGAGTCTAGATATTTCATTGAATACATTTTCGGTTTTAGTAAGATCATTTCCTCAAGCAACTTTCCAGCACACTCATCCTTAAAACAACCTAATCTAGCTTTGTTTGTAGTTGAGTATAGTCGGTGGTGACTGTTATAGTTTGAAGAGTGAAACTTTTCACCAAAAAATAGAAGTATATCTTCCAGACGGACAGATGGTGATGCGTATAAACATAGGAAGAAACTGTCGGTATCACCTCCACAAAGCTGCGTTCTATTTATCACTGGGCATCCTTTTAGATCATTGTAATATAATTGATACATTTCCAACTTACTATAGTCAAGTACTGCTTTAATTTATTTAAAACTATTGAAGGTTTGTACATTTCCATACCAATCAGATCTTCATCAAATATTTTGTGTTGAACATAGAGAGGAAGATTTGACAATTTCAGTAGTTGTTTCTCATTGTTGACAAGTTTAAATTTTTTCCTTCTCCTTACATTTTCCATTGTTTTACCATATAAAGAATTATTTTTCAATTTGCAGAATGACTTTTCGAAGTCAGTGCTTGATTGAGATCTCTTTTGAGAGTTCATATCAATGTATGTTTTTAACCAAGACTTTTGTGTGAATTTTATGCCACTATGAATCTTCTTGATTCTCATGCCCATGGTCAAGTAAAATTTTAAAATTGAGTAGTGGACAACATAATTTTTCCTATCAAATTGATGGAGCAGAAGTTTCTTGATAGAAGAAAAATGTGTATTTGGTCTTACTTTTTCATATAGATTTTTCATATAGTGTGAAAACATTCTCTTTTCAATCATCTGCATTTCTGGAGCTTATGTGAAATCGCAGTGTCATCATGAATGGCTGCAGATACTCTAAATCTAAATAAAAAATGTAACCGATTTCACCATCATCATCTATATTTTGAACATTTTCTTCAATTAAAAAATTATCTAATTCACTTTCATTCAACCATTTGAAATTTGAGTGGGGTAGATTCCTACTGAGTGAAGAACCGTAAAGGTTATTAACATCTAAGTAGGTCAAATGTCGACTATCATGTGTATTATTTCCTAATTCTTCAATGCGTGCACGCGCTCGGTGAATGTTGGTGAAAGTCATACCCCCTCTCATTCCTCGTTCAAATGGATTGTACATATTTTCATCTTGTATGTAGTGTGGGGGACCATTGGAAGAGAAATTTAGTGCTGAGGTAAAGCTAAGATGTGAGAGACTGACAAAATGTACAGGGTCGACTTCATCCTCACGTTGACTCAATGCTCTAAACACTTCAAATATGTCTGACAACAATAAAACATCTAACTTCAGATATGCCAGCATGTAATCCCCAAATGTGCTACAATTAAATTCATTCCATGCCTTGTTAGCGTGTTCCTATTCACTATCGGAACAGTGCTCACGAGTAAGATCATTATAGAATTCAAATTGTGGTGGTATACAGTCTTCCGTCAGCGTGTTTAAGTTTTTGAAGTATGAATATGGAAACACTCCCTTCTGATATAAAACATTATCACTTAATTGTGGAAATTCTACCCTTAATGTCTCTACATGCTCATACGTTTGCAAGCCCTTGCTAATTCACTCAAGGATGCGCACTTAGAAATTGATATGAGTCTAAAAATGTATTAGTTTCAATGGTATACTCGTCTTCCCTTTGTATTCATTTACAGGACACTGGCGGATAAAGTTATATATTTTTGCACAGCAGTTGCCTGCTACAAAACAAAAACACATCTAATTTCCAAGATTTCTCCATTCTTCCAATCGCTTTACATAGCAACACGAATCGTGACTATCATAATTTTTAAATTGTGGAAAAATTGGGGAGCTGTCCCGTTTGTATAGAGATTCTCTACCGGAGATTGCATTTGGCCTACATAATGTTTGCCCTTATCGGTCCGGTGATATGATCATGATCATCGAACTTTTTATGACTTCATCGCTGAATTTCGATTTGAACATTTGTCGCAACATTCGCAATTCTCATGGCGCTGCTCTGTTTATCATCCGCTGACAGTGTCATTGGGTGCCCTAGTTGTTGCACAGTTGGTTGTCATATAAGTCGCTGGTTGGGCATACAGTCTTCTAAGTGGTGCAAGAAGCTAATTATGCAATGTTTCTCCCTCAAAGAGGTAAACCTTTTACTCAAATTTCGATTGAAGGGCATTACTCGCCAGACATGATAAGCTCCAAGTGGCCGCAGGTTTATGTATTTTATTATCTCAATGTAGCTCTCTATATCTGCATAAATTACTAAAGGTCGGACTTAGTTGTAATACTCCATGCTACTTGTTAGGTACTTTTAGTAATCGGACGGCAAATGTTTTTTCTATTTGTGCTTTCTTCCTCGAATGCAAAACTGGTTGTCGTTCTAGTGTGTCTTCATCATGTGAATGACTACGAGTGCAATCTTTCGCAGAAGTATTGTATGTCTTTTTAAAGTTCTCCTATACAATCCATTGACAGCTTGGGAATTCCACAATAAGTGTGCTGCGCATGACCATTTTTTGAATTAGCAAAATATCAACCGTTTGCCTACCAGTAAAGTCTACTAATTGTAACGTACACCTTGTGAGGTCCATTTTCAATAAAAGATGAATGTTAATTTGTAATATCATTATTTTTCTCAAATTTTGGAATATCTTTGATTGAGTACCTGGTGTGGAAATGTCTTCCATATTTAGCTCAGAATGTCCGACCGTATTCCGAGCTATAATGATTCTTACTTGCATCTTCCGTTGAAATAAAGTATCTTCATTATAATAGGCAATAATTGATTTTTACTGAAACTCGCCCTATAGGACAGCATCATTTGCATATTGACATTGGTAACTGGTTAAATGGACACTCTCGAGTTTTTTTCAGACTTCTTTGGTAGAGGTTAATGATTTGACTCAACGTAACAGTCAATTGGACATGTTATGTACATTGAACTCTAGTATTTTGCGTACAATCAACAACTAAAATGCGAATTGCGTACCTGCTTGTTTTGTGAAGGCTTCAATATGTATTTTATTTTACATCTATTTAGATGAACCAAACCAAGCATGATAGTCCATAACATAAAGTTTAGTGGATGATGAGGTATAATGCAGGCGTCAGAAAACAGTGCGGCGTCTTCTCTTGAGGCGACTAAGAACGGCCTATAAACGAATTTGTGCTATCAACGAACCAGCGCTGCAATTGATAGCATCCTTAGTTAAGCTCAGACCAACTAAAATTCCCTAACATCGGAACGCATAGCCTTACACAAATGAATGATGTTATGTCCACAGTAGGTGTTGGTTGGCGGTGACATTATCATACACACGTCATGGCCATTGAGTTGCGCTTTTCGGCTGAGACTAAACAGTTCCACAGAGTTATTATGCATATTCATCTCACCTATTTGCGTATTACGTACATTCATATTTCTGGGCGAAATCTACTTATAAGCGAGTGTATACGTATTCTGCCATACCGCGAGCAGTATTGACAATCACAAGTCTTACTTGTATGATCAAGTTGAAGCGCTGGTTGTTATGGCTTAGAAGTCAAGAATCTATTTTG